>JABJVR010000087.1:9348058-9393816 GCA_025773905.1 Chitala chitala
AGAGAGAGAGAGAGCGAGAGAGAGAGAGAGAGAGAGAGAGAGAGAGAGAGAGAGAGAGAGAGAGAGAGAGAGAGAGATTATTAGTAATCATTTACAGTGTTCTGCTTTGCTGTAGCAGAGACATATCGGAAAACTGTGGTGAAAGAGTAAACAAGAAGCATTAAACTGAACACCACCCAAATCCAAATCCTCTCATGAACACATTAACGCTCACCATTCAAACTGTGTTTTAAAACACCTTCCTTTTTACTTGCTGTCCTGGGAAAAGTGCTTATTTCCCAAATTTCAGCCCCTCCCATTTGTAAAACTGAAAAACACACTGTACCCTGCAGTGCGTTATTAGTTGTGCCATTTACCTTTTCCACACAGGTGAACTAACATGTAACCTATTTCAATTAAATATTAACAATTCTAGCCATAATGCTTTGTTCTTTGTGCACAACCAGGCAAAAAAAGAAAACAAATACATTCACTAGCGTGCGTCGTTCAGTACTGCATGTTCAGATGAAAAACAGAACACGCTTAGTGAGTACAAATGTTGGCTGTTACTCAGTCATGGATGTACAGAGCACAAGGGATGGTGACTGCTTGTGACGTTCTTTTAAACTAACAAAACAAAGTACAAGCATGAAAGTGTTACTTTGTGACACTTAAAATGAAAATCGCTTACTGTGAAACAAAGAAATGACTGGTAAACAGAAATTGATGAAAATGACGGGGAATAAGGCAGAATTTCATTGAAACATTCAGTTATGGGTGAAGCGCTGGTGCCCTGTCCAATGGTATGTGTGATGCTGAGATACCCCAGAAGAGTCAAGGCTTGTTATTCAAGGAAAAGGTCAGTAGGTGGAGCAGTTGTTAACAAACTGCAGAGTCACGATCTTGCATAGGAACATGCTGCTTTAATGAAGAAGGCACTGTACTTGAACATCTCAGGTAAAACGTTCAGCTGCTTAAATTAATCCACTACGGAATCTGGATGGTAATCAAGAAATTAAAAAGAAGAAAACATAATGATATCGTGCTGTTCAGTTGTCTGGGGAGGTCAACATCACTGTGTAATTTGATAGACTGAGCTTTGAGCCACCAGTGAAGGGAAGGGGCAGTGGGTAAGGGAGGATGATGAGGAGGAGAAGAAGGAGGAAGAAGAAGAAGCAGTGTTTACACGTACCTGCAGCTCACCTTAAAAGAGCCTTAAATAAGCCTTGAGGCTTGACAGCACTGGACTGTAGAGAGGAGAAGGAGTGGAACTCATAGCAAGTAGGAATACTTCAATGTTATGGAGTGGTCAGGGGGGGTCAGACTGGCTGGGTTGCAGGCCAGGGCTGACAGGGTGGGGGGCTTTGGTCAGACACGGAGACCACCAAGCCCCCAGGCCAGCTGCTGGCTGAGCAGGTGCTGTGGACGAAAAAATTCTTTGAACATTTAGTCAGCCATAGAAGATTTAATCAGATCAGTAGTGATTATATTTCATCTGCTGCACGTGATTCACTGCTCTGAACGATTATTTAATTATATAACACTCAAGCAAACGAAGCACAGTCGAAAACCTCACACACGGCCCGCATATAAGTGCATTAAAAATGACACTATTAGTAGTACATATGAAACAACATGTAAAAACAATTCCTGTTTTAATATCATGACCTCCATTTAAAAAATAAAAAACTTCCTAGAGCATGCAAAGCATGTCTGACGATAATTAACAGATATGAAAATTAATCCGGCTTGCTGATGCAATGTTGACACCTGAGGATGTATTTATAAATTGGAAGAGTTAACCTCAGAACTGTTCGCCTCAGTGACGATTGAGAGTTTCGTGGGGGGGGGGGGTCATTACCGCGGGTGGGCTTCAAAGCCACAGAAGGCTTTTTGAAAGACAGACCATAAGGTACTTGACAATGAAAAGCACCAACTGTCCCCCCCCCAACCCATTCCAGAAGCCAGGACACCTGCTCAGTCAGCCGAGAGTTCTCCCCAGTTGCTTTACCACCACCCTTGAGTGAAGACCAGTGTGGGTGGGGCTGAGGGTGTGTGTGTGTGTGTGTGTGTGTGTGTGTGTGTGTGTGTGTGTGTGTGTGTGTGTGTGTGTGTGGAGGGGTTAACTTCTAACCTGCTACCAAATTTCTTAATGCTTTTAACATTCCTATATTTTTATTACACAAAAGCTGACAAGCATACAATATTGTTATAAACATTTTATTGGCGTGAAGACAACTGCATTGTGCCAACTTTAAGTGACTTCTAGTGCAGTGGTGCTAATGTTAGTGTGGAAGGCTCAAAACTACTGGACTGGACTGAAGACTGGACTGGTAGCTAAAACAGTGGCAAATATAAAGTTTCAGCAACCTACATCTGGCAACATGTCCAAAAAGTACACATAGAGATGTGTTATGTCTTGTTTTAAAAAAGTACATAAAATAACAATAACAACAACAACAACAATAATAATAATAATAATAATTATTATTATTATTATTGTTGTTCTTGTTCTTGTTGCTACTGCTGCTGCCACTGCCGTTGTTGCTCTTACTGTATAGTTATTTTATGGTACCGTCAATAGGAATGGCATCTAGAACATTCCAGAGTTAGGAATATGTTTTCATGTTGCTGTGGGCCTGCCCATTTTCTGTAAATTGCCTGGATTGGGGCGATGGGTTTGCATTAGCATGCATCCAGCAAGGGAATGGATAAAAGTGTCTTATCAGCGCCATGGTAACCAACTAAATGGCTCCTTTACCAAACAATAAACGAAAGGGATTGGGGGGGTGGTCTGCAAACCTTTTCTTCTGTCAGACATCTGTTGCTCTCCATTCAGAATTATGGGATGTTCTGCTGATTATTTTCCATGCTGCTTCTTCCTTTGAAAAGTGAGAATTTGATTTGGAAATACGCAGGCATCTGTCTGGAGATTAATCCAGACTTTAATTACAGCCATAATGATGTATCTATAACAGCACATGTTGTTTTCATAGAAAACAACAGAATGCAGAGAATGCAGGCTTTAGTGTAACAATGTCATATTTCACACTTCAAGAGTCTTTCAGATTTGTTCAGGCACAAATTTGAGTGCGTTTCAAAACATGTTTAATGGTCTTAAAATTTGAATGTTGCAAAATAGTTTCTGCCTGCCCTACTTCAGGTAAAATTAAAAATGTAAATACGTCAAAGGGGAAAGGGGGAGCTGAGTGAATCGACTTGTTAGGATCCAGCCGTATCTCCCTTAGAAAGTGACCTTAGCTGAGGGTTCCGCATAGCAGGGGCAGAGGAACATTCTCACAGAGTCACTTGGGGTTGTTTGTTTGTGTAAGATAGGCCTCCTGAGATTGGGGGAGGAGGACTTTCTTGCCAGAAGGTTTTGCCTACACTGGGAGATGCTGCTTGTCTTGCATCACAGCTCAGGAGTGGTCTCCCATGAAAATAAAAATCTAAATCCACAGCCAGCAGAAACTGGATTAATCTTTTTTTTTTTTTTTTTTTTGCTGCGTGGTACCTGTCCAGCTATGACACACCTGCTGTAGCAACGCAAAACAACAAAACACAGTGAGAAAAAACCGAACTGAAAATGAGAAGTGAGACAAATTAAGTAATTATACAGAGCTTACTCTGATTAATGGATATCCTGAAAGCATACCTCTTTTTAAAGGGAAAAATAAACACATATGACTGTACATCTTGCCTTATAGACAGCTGAAGGCAATCTATAAATGTGCTGGCTGAATTTAAACAGGAAAAATCCATGTTTGACTAGAACAAATTTCTGCGGAGTGTAACGTCCCCCTGGGAAAATCGCATCCCCCAGTTCGTGACACTAGTGATTGGAATCAATGTCAACAAACCTTTATTACAACAGACTTGCATGTTATACCATAGGAATAATGCAGTGTAGTGAAATGTTGTTGGGCAGGTATGATAGTTTTTATGGTTCATCTGATTTGCATGGATACCACTGCTTTTCTATCACATGTTTTTTCTGGCCTTCCTCTGTGCAACATTAAAGGGCAAATCCGTTTTTGATCTGCCTCTATGTAGATGCAAATATGGGATGTTTGAACAGCATTTTGCATGTCAGTCTCTGTGAAATGATCACAGATTCAACAGAGGGCTGAGGGAGCGGGGGGCCAAAACCCTGCACTGCGCTGGAGCAGCGGCCGCTGCCTTTGTTCCTCAGCCCTGCTGGACGCACAGATTTCAGGTCCCACAGGTTGTGGTGATGGGTGGAGGTGGTGGTGGGGGGGGGGATTGGAGCCTGGTCAGCGACACACCTGTTCTGCTTGGGAAAAAAAAGCTCATTCACACAGGGCGTGAGCTGAGGAGAAAAAAAATATAAGCAATCCATCTCCAGCCATTGTGCCTTCACTCTGTTTGAGTCCAGCAATGATTGTCCTATGCTGCATAACAGCGTGAAGTCCGTAGCACACGCGAGTGCGGGGACGCACATGGACGCCCCCCCCGCTCCTGTGATCTCTCACCAGACACACGCCAACACCGCTCCCGTCTAAAGCCTTTCAAAGACATTAGTGAACTTAGTTCTTAGGTTTCCATCTTGATAAGTGTTACAAAGCGTTTTATTGGCAGACAAAGTGGGGTTTTGCCCCTTGATGCTGCCTCTGATTGCTTCCTATCAAACAGCAGACGTTCCCAGAATGTTCCAATATCATCCAGAACATTCTGGGGATGTTTGTGAATGTTCTGGGAATGTTCCCAGTTTGCTGATTCCTCCTGCTTGTAGGTATCTTACTGGATTCAGTGGGCAAATTTATCCCCTCTGATGGTGAGCATTACAAAATCCAAGAGGCACTGAAAGGGAACCTCCATATTGATTAAACAAATTTGCCACAAATCATCCTACAAATGCCCAGTGGGTGACTATAGAGTCGGGGGGAAATGCTCCCATTCATACGGGTGACCCCCCCCTGCCAGGCGGAACCCGTGGCTCTCAGTTTGTCTGTGTTGCGCTGACAGCCTCTGATCCCTGGCCATCTGCAGGGTGGTTCAGCTATGGACCCCAAAAGGAGGGGGTGTTTTGTGTCCTAAAAGTGACAAAAACAAAACGGCAGAGGGGGGGCCGATCCTGAGCGATCCCATACTTAGAGCACGCGCACTGCACTTCGAGCGTGAAAGGTTCAATTCAGCACACTTCACGAATTATTAACTGTAATTGTACAATGATTGATAAGTCAGTTAAATTTAAGGAATATGAAAAAAATATATATCCCAAACTTCTTTAAATATTGATTTTTAAAAAAATATAATATGTCAACCTGTGGTGGGTTGGCGCCCTAACCGAGGTGTCCCCTGCCCTGTGCCCTGTGCGCCCTGGGATGGACTCAAGGCTGAATTAGATAAGAGGTATAGAGAATGGATGGGTAGATAGTATGTCAGCAAGATATTAAAATAATTTATTGCTGATGTGTTTAGATTTAAAACTATTTGATTCGTCATAGTGTCAGTTAACAACACCGGATCAGCCACGACACATACTTGCAGAATCTGATGGCTGTTGTAGTTCTAGAAACTTTAAAACAGGATAGTGTGAATTTAGCCCTTTGATGTTTGATGACTACCAGTCCCACCCAGCTGAAGTGCGTTGGATCACCAAAAAAATGTGCAGTACATCTTAAAAAAGAAATGTAGCTTTGATCACGTGTAATGTGTGGTCGTGCAGTCATGGCTGTTCACTATGCACTCTGAATTAAATAACCATCACAATTTCATAACAGGAAGAAATTTAATTTATGAGAAATAAACAAAATACTTCCTACAAAATATGAACATTCAAAACATTAACGTTTCAGTTCTTTACTCAATGTAGAAATGCGTATTTTACTTTTCTCTGCTACTTTATTGGCTATAATCACGAATGACATCACAATCAAAAGATACGAACAAAAATCTGTAGAAGACAAAATAAATGAAGGAATGGGTGTTTAACGATGTCTGACACTGCACCAGACTTCAGTGCTTAAAGCTGTCCCCATGTCTTATATATTCAATTTGTACAGCTATGCTTAATGAGGGTAAACTGTGAAAAAAAATTTATATGAAGGTCAAACAAATACTCTACAAATAAATATAGAATATTCCAGAAAATGCCACTGGCTTGGAAAATTCTAGAAAATGCTGGAATTTTTCTGTGACTGACAGAACTGTCTGTTCATTCTGAGCTGAATCTAATGCCAAGAAGCATACCCTTCATTCACTGATTTTCAAAAACAGGCTTATCTACATAAATATTTGAGTATGTACTCTATATGTACACATTTAGGATTATTCAAGATAGGAATAATATTGTGTTCAGATCTAAAATAGTTTTTACTAAAGCTGAATTATACTGACCTTAGGTTGAAAAGCTTGATCATCAGTTGCAATCTTGATTTTAAAATTTAGTTTTGGCAAGGGCAGTGTGGTGGTGTGGCAGTAAGTGCTATTGCCTCACCTCTGCGAGTGGGGCTCAGATCCTGCATTGGGTCTGTGTTTGTGGAGTTTACATGTTCTCCCCATGCTTGATGAGTCTTCTCTGAGTTTTCTGGTTTCTTCTCATGGTCCTAACCAGACCTGCAGGTTAGGTCGATTGGTGTTTCCAAACTGCCTGTAGTGTGTGTTCCCTGCCCTGTGCTTTCTGGGATGGGCTCCAGGCTTCCCATGACCCTGAATTGAATAGGGTAGTCCAGCAAGTGGAGGGATGTTTTGGCAAGTGTAGAAGTGCTTTTGATTATACTTTTATATTTTTATCGATGTCTATCATTATTTCTAACAGGATAAACATAACTGACATTAAAGAACTGTTTCCTTAGTACAGTTTCACTATAATATGTCATAGGGCAATAATAACACAATAATAAAATAGGCAAAGGTCTAATCTGATTATTTCGTTAATACTGTCTACTGTGTAATTGTGAACCCAATTAAATGGCTCACTGAATTAAACTGCCTTTCCAAAAGCAGTCAGTCCACAAGACTGACATCTTAAGCATAAACAACAGACGTTCACCAAAAATGAGCAGCCTCATGTTTATTTAAGCCATAAATCACCAGACCGTTAAGTGCAGCAGACTGACACCATTGCCAAGTTATCCCTGGCACAGTGCTCAGCGCCGTTGTGCTGACCCAGTGTTCAGAGGTCACCAGTTAACTGTGGCGTGCTAGCCCCGGACATGCCTCTGCACATTACGCACCCAGGGAGCGCGGCAGGGCTAGATCTGAGTGGCAGACCCACCAGGGGGAAGGTAAACAGGAAATGATACAACCTCTCCCCCAGAACCCCCTGCCTAGCTCAGCACACCAACCACAGACTGCCAAGCCCATTGCTGCTCTCTTCTTTATGCTGGTCAGTTGAGCTGCTACTGCTGTTTGGAAGACTTTCTGAAGGACCAGCCCCCTGGAACATTCTACTTCCTGTTGCTTGTTATTGATCATTACAACATGCTTTTACACTACTATCTTCTTACACTACCATCTATTACTGTTGCTGTTCGGTTTAATTGTGAAGCAGTTACGTTTTCAGTTTTTACAAAAACACCAGCCGATAACCAACTAGCATGTCCTGGAAACCATAATGCTAAATTGCCTCCCTCAGGCTGTACTGAAAACAGGTCCGAGATAATGTGCTGCTTAAGAGACCGAGCTTTAACCTGAAGTTCAAGTGTTGAGAGGTGCTCGACATGAAGTTCGAAAAGTGAGTACGCTTGAAAAAATGAAATGTCACCAGTTTTATTAGTGCAACTAAAGTAAAAATTTATTGTACTTATGTTTAATCACTGAAATTGAGGCTGTTACATTGGTTATGTTGAATTTACTAAATAATGTAATTTTGCTACAACTTAACTTTATTGTCATCGAGTTCCACCTATACAAGTTAAGTAACTCCAACATGTTATTTTGCTGAAAGCTGGAATATATGCGTGCTTTAAGTGGAATTGTACTAAATGTTTTTGTTGAGCGACAAATATATATTGAAACTGCTGGCTGCTTATTTCTTAAACACAACTTTGCATTCAATGATCATATTCAATTTGCTTAACGTTTGTATTTAACCTGTCAACATGACATATTCTCGCATGAAAAGCCAGGCCTTGGCTATATAAACAGAGTGCGGAGAATTATCTGAAACAAATTACAATCAGTTATTGTAACCAGTGCAAAATTATTTAAAGTTGTCTGGTAACTCAAATTAAATGAAACTTTGAAAGTTACATCTGGATAGGTATAGCAGCTGCCCAAGCAAACCTTCTTTGTGTAAACAGTAATCTTTGATTAATAGACTCCTGCAACCTACAGCATTCTGGTTACCCTCAAGGCATTCTGAGTGAGCCAGGGGCCCTCTGCTCATACAGCAGTCTTCATAACCCCTGCATATTAACTGCTTCCAGTGACCTCACATCTCACTTGACCTTTGGATGCAATCAGGAACAGGAATGGGCACATTAAGAGATCAGCCGCTGGACAGCTTGGGTTACCGAAATTATGAAGGCCAGGAAAAACACAGGAGGTCAGACGCCATACTATCTTTTGTCTCTTGTGCCATATTCAGTTTGAGCTGGAAGGTGGGAGGGAGGGTGGGCCAGACAGGAGAGAAGCCTGTCTTTGGTTGGAACACAGCCTGCATTTAAACCAAAGTGACGAAACGAGGCGCAGGTCCGTCAACGTGTGACGTGTTCGCTGGGCCGATGCGTGGAGTGAAAAAGACCACTGTTCTGGTGCCCCAAAACGAAAACACTGTTTGTGGGACAAAAGTGCCAGGAATTCTTCACTGAAACAAATGCAAATGGAGAGAACTGAGGCAAGGCCTGGCTTTCACATTCTCACTGGAGTCTCCTATAAATAAGGGTGAAATAAGCATTGTTCGTTATTATATATGCAATTATATGTGACCCAAATTTTACATTGCCTTCCAAAACTTGCCCCAAGGTAGGAATGTGTGGAGGATTCATTATGATATATATATATTTTTTTTTGAACCAAGGGAAAATCAGACGGGGGGTGTTGACCTGAGCTAGTGGGGCCACAGACGGGTGATGTTTACAGCAGCTGTCAGTAACTCACCGAGTTCCTTCCCGCTCAGTTCAGGGAGGGGCCTGGCTGCAGCCAGAACAGGACAAAACATCTGACAGTCTCCACACTATGAACTAATGTTTTTTTTTCTTTTTCTGCTGGGCCCTGTTTAATTATTGACTTTGTGTGTGCCCCATTGAATTATGTTTTGGCCAACAAAAAAAAAGATGACAAAAATTATGTTAGAACCAGGAGAGATTTGGTATTGCACTGATATTTGGTGGTATGTGGTGCGTAACCCATAAAACCAGAAGGATGGAACTTGGAAAGATATTGTAACCACGGGACAAACTATTATTACCCTCCTTGGAAAATGGAAGTTTCTCAGATTTGTGCTCATCCTAGGTTTTAACTTTGTGCTCCATTCATTATTGGCTGACATTTTAACGTCTAAGATGATCTTTAAACAAGTCAAGACGAAATGCTCTGCACCTTTTCACTTTTAAATCAAGACTGTATTACTATATCTTGTTAAATAATAATGTCTACATCAAAATCCTTAAAGTGGCTCCTAAATTTTATGTCTGAAACTGAAATCTTGGAATAAGAATGTAAGAAGGGAAATGTGTAATTTATTATTATGAACTATGTTTTTGTTGATGTAATGCAGAAACAATGTACTATTTATCCTCCTTTGTGCCACAAATAATTAAATAATATAATTCAACAGTTAATGGGCAGGGGATTGCAATAAGGAGGGTTGAATATACATTAGTAAACATGTGTTCTGGTTAAGTTATTCTGGTGTAAAGTGCAATATGAGGCTCTTGAGGGATGCATATGGACAATCTGTAGAGTATTGTTTTTGTTTTTTGTAAATATATGCTATTGTTTTTATGAATATGTGTTAAATGATGAAGGTCCATGAAGAGCAATTAATTTCCATGTGTGTGGATCAATAAATTCTACCTCCACCTCTACTAGAAACAATACAAAAATCCACATTAAATACGTTTGAAAAACGTGATGTTTGCTTTAAGAGAGGCTGATGAAATTATGAGAAAGATTTGGGTTATCATCTTCCACCAGTCGTAAGCAGAATGAAAACCATCTGTCACATGACCGTCGTGTGTCCCATCAGTTGAAAGCAGCGTTACAGAAATGGACATGGCCGGTTCCAGCTTTTAAGTTACAGCTAAAATCTATGCATTTCCTTCAAGAGCCCTTACAAATCCACCGGTCGAATGATCCGGCGGCTCCACACTGTCATCTAAATCAAACGTGGCGCTTTCAACGTGCTGCGCTTTTGCTGTGTTTCAAATCTATTTCTTTTTAAAAGAGTTTGTCACTTCCTCAGCCCTACTTACACAATAAGAGAAATATACTACTGCACTCTGTTGGCAGATTTTTCTCATAAAAAACCCTTTGATAGTTTAGCCATCTGGCAGGAGCTCAAAAAATCCTCATAAAAGGGGCCCAAATAAGGTCAGAGGTCACTGCCTCCCTGGGTCAGGGGGCCCTTGAAGATTGTTATAGTGGACTTTACCAAAGTTGTCAGGCCAGATCCCCCTGACAAATTAATGCACATTCTTCTTTGTAACAATATTCAGTTACAGCCTCGGAATAATACGTGTTTAGTCTTTAGCTAAACAATGCACTGATCAATAAATGAAACCTTTTGTGCAACTACTTTTTCAATTTCTTATTCTTTAAGCATTGAACGTACACATTTTCATCAGTCAAATGCCTGTATCAGTCCACCTATTACTTCGACAAACTTCTTGATACTGCCAATTTCAAATGTGCTTCGTATCCAAGCAACAGGAAAGTACGAGACGAGCACTTTATATTTAATGATAACAAAACAATGGCAAACTGACTTACACTGATGACTTTTCCTTACCAAATTAAGTGTGGGAACATTCAGTGCCTAGCATACCTGTGAAGATTAACACCCCTTTCCAGGGATAATCATTGGTCGCATTAATTTGGGAGTGCTCAAGATTCTAGATAAGACCCAGTGGTAGAATGTAAAAACTCAAATTGAAAAAGTATCAGTAAATGAAACTTCATATATCTGAAGTGCACACAAGCAGGTATTGTTCCTTATCCCATGCCACTTTTCAAGGTAACTACTCATTTATTCATCTTCGCTGGGTCATTCATCAGCCAGGGAACAGGGTCAAACACATTCCTTACATAGCTGGTCTACAGAGCTAGGAAGCAGCAAGAAAACTGGTGAACAACCACATCTTTCCCCATCCCTCAGCCTCTCCTGTTGACACAGAGACACATAGTTTGTCTGTTTGCTCTGAAAATGTTTCAAATTGATGTTAGTTAACAACGAGTCCAGTTTGGTTCTCATTAAATCCCAGGGAACAGCGGACCCCACAGCTGTGGAGTTCGCTACGGCGCACTTCCCATAGTAGAGGCACAGTGATCTAAACAAACAGACACCATGTGGCTTTTTAAAACAGCAGTCACCGCACAACGGTGCAGTGGTGCAGGAAAAAACGAATCCCAATCAATCCCAATTTACAGCAGCGGTGTTCGCTGTCAGTCGATTGCAATGACACTTTGATATTTTTTGCATAATTGCATGTTTTGTAATAGAGCGTGACTGCTGAGATTGTTCCGCTATTCCACCTGTGTGTGGAGAAGGGGCAGTGGGCAAGCACAAAACATCAAAGGGAAGGTCCTGAGATGACAGCCAGTGACATGCTCACCAAGTTGTACAGTTAACCCCATAACCTCATTTGGTATCTGACAGCGGAGAATTCATAATAAATAGTGCATTGATCAGAAAGGACACAGCAGGGGAGAGACAGAAGGAAGAGTGGCGAGGAGAACAGAGTAATAACCATTCCTCATTTGTCTTTGTGCTTTGGCTGTCATTCACAATGCTTTTCCCTCTGCAGCGGAATCCACTGCGTGTGTTTTGTTCCGGAACGAGTGCTGTCAAAAAGCCATTCTTAAATAAGCGTAAGTATGTGCTCGGAGCGGGACAGGCTGCCCCCATGATGCCGAGAGGAAGAGAAGGGCTGGCATTCCGAGGGTCCGAGCTGTCATGAGGCTCAGTAGCTTTCTCTGTCTTACAGCACTCTAAGGTGAGCGAACCCCATGCTTTACTAGAGCTCAAAAAGGTGGTAATGGATGATACGTGTGGAACAGCGTCTGCTTTCATGACACGGGGGTAAGGGAGTCACGGCAGTACGTTCGGAGACCGCATGCTCCATTAAGCGCAAGAGGAATTGAATTTCTCCCCGCTTCTCGGGCAATTTATAACTTCCCCGCATCCGCTGACCTCGGACACAAAGCCGCACCTGACCAGGAGAGAGCCCTCCCACTAGTGGTGGGAAAACAGCCATTAAATCTATAGCTGCCTTCATTACTTCACTTCCTGCCTGCTCACCTACCTGCTGCATTCACCTTCCTCTGTGTTGTAGGCAGAACAAGTGCTCTAACAAGTGCATAATTAGCTTAGGCCTAACTACCCCGCTAAAGGGATTCTAATTTAAAAAGTAAATGCTATAAACGACGTGATTGATTTAATTATCATAATTAAATTAGCATATTAATTAATGTGAATGTTTCTATGAATGTTTCTGTAACTATACTACTATACTGGAAAAAACCATTTGCTTTCTTGCCAGATGAAAATTTCTTTTGATTAATTTCTTTACGAGGAACGAAATACAAAGAATAACACAGAGGAGAAAAATACTAGTGCAACTTTCATTATGGTATAGGAAACTATTTCAACTTAGCAAATACTAGCAGGGCCTTTTCTGAAGGAAAAGAAAAACATTCCTATTCAGGAAGCTTTGCCTGGGGACACTTGCTTATTGTTTTCTCTTAATTGTTGGTGTCTGTTCAGAGAGCTCTGTAACACCGTGGTATTTAATTTTACCAAGCCACGGTATACAGCATGTCCACAGAGAGGAAAAGGCAAGTGGCGCAAAGGCTGGACTAACATCTACAAAGACCTGGCACGATTAGAAAACAGGGTGTCCATGTCTGTGTTTACATGTCTGTAGGCCTTATGCTCTCTTCACCCAACACCACAGGAAGCATCTTAACGCACAGATAAATAGCACCTTATCCATATGACCAAGCATGCATTACTGTTATGGGGATAATTATTAAACAGCTGGTTAGGTGGCCTGCATATGTATCCTGATAAATTTACAGCCTCCGTTCGGAGCCGCAATCCGGTGAGAAGGAACAAAGGCGTCCTGAAATGAATGTGCTCTTTACAGCTGGCATTCCATACTTCAGGCAGCGGGGGAATCCATTTTAGAGGAATGCGTCTTGAATAATTGTCCTCACTCTTCTCCAGCCACTCAGCTAAAAGAGGTTCAGATGGTTTTCAATGCCTTCCCCCCCTTAGGTCGAGGGGGGGAAGGGCACATTTTACTTGGGAGAGTAAAGGGCTGGAGGGGGTTGGGGGTTACATGTATTAACTGAGAAAGACCAATCAGGTTCTTTTTAAGTTTTTCTGGTTTTCCTCCCCATCTTCTTGAATTCAGTTTCCTAATCTATTGAACATCCTGGTATCTGTAAAACCAGATGTTCCTCAAGAACTGATATAAAAGGTAAACCTTAATGTGGCTTAATGTACTCTGAAATAGTAATGATGACTGACCTTTGAGTTTACCAGAAATCTTTCACTTTCTTTGGACAGATGTGGAATCTCAGCAGTCACATGCACAGTTCATGTACAAAATAGCGCTGGTAGACCTGGATGCTTTACTTCCACCAAAGGCCTGTCTAGTTAAAGCCGTTAAAATAAGAATTTTGTGCATTAAAAAAATACATCCTGGAGACCGATTACTCTTTAGATCAGATTTACAAAAAAAAGTTGTTAGATCTATATTTTTTAACTTGCATTATGCCTACAGGCTTAACTGAGCAATTGATTGTTATTTGCAGTAACGTAAACTTTAAAGAACTTGCCAGCAAAAGAGCAGAAGTGGAGTTAGTTTTAGGGGAATTGTACATAATTCAAGATTAGGAAAATTTATATGAGTGAAAACGTTTTGGTTCATATTAAAGGTTTTGAGTGATTCCTGCTGAAGCCCTGGTTCTGATAAGGTATCATGTGACAGGTGAGCTGCTCACACCTGAACCCACTTTGGGGAAAGACCTGGTACTGTAGGAGTCAAGCAGGAGTCAAAATCAAGAGCTCAGCAGGTCCAAAACCCAGGTCTCTCAGAGAAACCAGCATGTTCCACCTCCCCAGTAGCACACACCTCATGTCCTACTTCTTTCCTGCTAAATTAACTGAAAATTAACCTAAAAATTTGAAATCTTCCCATGTTAATGATTGCTGTTATATGAACTTTTCCATGACATGGTTTTGGTTGTTTGGCTAAAATTTCAATTCATGGTTCTCGATTAACAAAGCTGAGGATAGACTTAAACTTCAAGCAAGGTTTTTTTCTTTTTTTTTTTTTTGAATGCAGCACCCTATATCTTATTTATGTGTATGTTTGAGGGGATTTTCCATAATTCCTACATTATTATCTGTCACACTCAGAAGAATTACACACGATACAAAGAATATAATACACATTTGATACTTTTTTCCAACTTAAGGTAATACAGAGCTGAGTTTAGTTATTTCACTTTAATTACTTCAAATTGGCATTTCAGTTTTTGGGATCTGTAGGGTTACAGTGGCAACGTTGGTTTTAACAGGTGAGTAACAGCGCCTCTAATGGTAATATGGAAACACTGCAGTTGAAAACCAGGCCATAAAGCTGTTCGCAGACACTTTCCAGAAGGGAACATAATGGCATACCTGCTTTTTACAACCACACAAGACACACAAGAACAACACAATGTAATTTGGCTATTTCTGCATTTACGTTTTTAGCCACTGTACTTGTTAAATCACAAAACCTATAGTTTAGAGTTCTGCTTTTTAACAACAGGATGTTTTAGAAAATTGTGTTTAACTCACTAAAAAGTCTTTACCAAGTAAAAACGTTTTATGAAAGGAATAGCTTGCATAATTTATGTCTGCTATGGAATTTCCTTGCACTTTTAGTGCATATTGCTTTCTCAAAAACAGAAAAACAAATGTAATTGAAAAAATAACAGGTTCAATGTTGTGAACAGAGTGTACAAGGCAAAATGCACCTTAGCCATCTTGCATACAAAAGCTTAGTAAAGGTATTATTGATAAAAGTGTAACAGAAATTAGTTAATGCAAATTATTATAAATCCTCCAAACAAACACATTTTATCAACAAAGTTACCCAAAACTTATATATACCAAAGATAAAAGATAAAATAAGATAAAAGCATCTGCTAAATGTAAATGCGTGTGTGTACAGTGGAGCGGGGGTCCAGAAGCTCTGTGATCTTGGTGATCCCAGCGACGTGTCCAGTCACTTCCTCCAAACCCCCACAGAGGAGCTAATTAAAACAATTTCAAGGACAAAAGAGGGATCCGTTGCACCCCCCTCCTGCTACCCCCAACCGGCCGCAAAGCAGATATGGCACCAGAAGAGCACAGTTGTTAAGGATTAGCCCTCCCCACCACCCAGAACCACAGACTGAGAAAACAGAGAATTATCATTGAGAGAAGCAACTGGACATCTGTGTGATTAATGGATCTGGCCCTATAAAGCTGCAGACTTGTATCTTTTCTGATGGGATTGTGAGCCACATGCTCCCTCACCAAATAAATGTAACAAACATACAAAACCTGCATCGCTTATGCAGCAGTCGAAAAATTATCAGCCTTTTTGGGTCAGATTGTTGGTATGTCCCACACGGTATGTAGAAAAACTGGACAAAAGTGTAGACCGGAGAGCTTCTGAAGAAGTAAAATATCATTCTTACTTGAAAGAGAGCATGCTCAGTTGGCCCTATGGATAGCAGGACACGCACATGCATGGCAAGCAGAAACCATACAATTAACACCTTGTTAACTGCACGCAGGACCTCTCATATGGAAGACATTTAGACAACTGCTCCTGTGGCCTTAATCTGAGCATTCTGAGCAAACGTTACGCAAAAAAGGTGTGCCGTGCTTGCATCAGAAAGCATCTCAGTGAACACGTCACTGCTGATATCGTTTTTTACGTACTCAATTGATTGATTCCTATTACAAAGGCAGTCAAAAAAGCACACAACAAAAGGGCAGGGCAGGGAACGGTCACCAGCACCATCTGTCAATAGCAAAGCCGTTTACTTCTTTGTGTCGGGTTTGAATGTTCCACGTTTCAAAATGTGTGAAAAAAGCAAAAAAACAAAAAAAAATCCGTAACATATATTTTATTCATACTGTACTATGAACGGATTCAGATGCCAATAATTTACACTTGCATTAACTTCAGGAGCACACTGTGTATGGGTGTGTGTACACGTGTACTACTTCACAAGCAAAATGTACAGCAAATCAGTTAATTAACTGAAAAAGTTATTCTAGGCGAAACTACTGGAACAGGCAATGCGTAGCATGTTCTCTGCTTACATGCGCATTAGCGGTTAAACCAGTTTTGGCCATTATGCAAAAGAGCCTGATGCCCTTTGACCCTGAATTTTGGCTGGTACACTACATGATCACATCCAGTGACTCATGAGCACTGGACAGTGACATTACTGTGACACCATCAAAGGTGGGAAGCACTGGCAAATATGCAAATGTTCTTCAAGAAAGTTCCAGATAATTCTCCAGTCTCCTTGTGCCTTGACTCATAGTCTAAATATGGGAGTGTCTCCAAGAGTGTCTGGGGGGAGTAGGGGCGGTGACCTGAACACACATACATCTCATTCTTAACAAACCCTACGGGCCATTTGACCTGTTCCTGGAAATTGGTTGAACATGAAACGCAATCAACTTTCAATTCTCATTTCCTGAGGATGCTAAGAGCAGCACTGTTTCTCCATAATGGAGTTCTGCTAACGAGTTAAAGGAAAAAAATTAAAAATCCAGACTAAGATGCAAGTGGATAATTTCGTATGAGCTCATATGCAATTTTGGTGATAACAGAGCACAGTGGGAACAATTTAATTGCATAGAACAAAGGATACAAATTACAGTTACCTCCTAAACAAAATTTTTTCTGAAATTATCAGTTAAGTCAATCAAAACACATAAAAAACTTTTAATTAAGGGTTATATTGTACTTAATATAATCATAGATTTTTTTATTAAAAGGAAATTCATATACGAACTGGTCAGCAAGAAATTTACTTTACAGATGTGTAAGCAACAGGCAGCATTTAAAGTTTTACAAACTTAGTAAAAACTAATAAACACAGTATATACTGTATGCAGTTAATAACACACAATGTTTGTTATTACATTAAATGTAACAATTATTTTCCAGTGTCATGTACTGGTATACTTCACGTAAACTGCATTACAGAATGTAGGCTTTAAAATTTATTCCACATGCACAGTGAAAAAAAGTAGCCTTATTTTGAAAACTTTCATTTCATGTCAAGGTTTTTGCATGCATTTGATTGTTAAATGAGGCCCAATACTTATTTTCTTATTATTCACAATGGATAGGCAAATGCAAGCTAATTGATTCAACTCAGCCCAGCTGTTTAATGCATGTCATGATATTCTATTTGTTTCGGCTGATGGCCATATCCTCTGCACTCAAACCCAGGAGCATTAATCTGGACAGGAATCCTGGCAGCTGAGGTGTTGACAGTTTAGTCCCATCCATGCTTTTAAAGCATTGTTGTTATCTCAATAGGCAGGGCATACTTATCTAGCCAAAAGGAACTGTATGTAATCTTGAACAATAGGCATGATTGAGTGCATTCCCCAATTGGTGTTAGGTTTCGCAGCCCCCGTTTTTAATAGATGATTTCTGGCCATGAATGGCATGGAGGGGAGGTGGTGGGGGGAGCACTTCCCTCCAAACCTTTGCATCTGATCCTTATCAATAAAAGCTCCTTAGGAATGGAGCCTCCGTGATCCCGGCGTCACATTCTGTTTGAGCGTGCTAACAGGAAATACCCCAAAGCCCCGCCTCGACAGGTGAGACCCATCTAAACAATGCTCTGACTCAGCCCTCCCAAAAACGAGTTTTCCAGACACGGTGCATGTCCAAGACAAGAGTTCAAATAGCCATGCATGAGCAAACAGAGGTCATTAAACACCCCCCCCCCCCAGCCGCACAATTGCAGAGAAATAGGTGAACTGATGCCCAGT
This sequence comes from Chitala chitala, assembly GCA_025773905.1. Classification (NCBI taxonomy): domain Eukaryota; kingdom Metazoa; phylum Chordata; class Actinopteri; order Osteoglossiformes; family Notopteridae; genus Chitala; species Chitala chitala. The sequence continues at coordinate 9,366,237 of JABJVR010000087.1, forward strand.
CTTTTTCAACCTGAACAAAACCTATTTCCATATTCACCCTCAAAGACAAATGTTCCCACAAAGCCAAATGCAAACTAATAATAATAATAATAATAATAATAATAATAATAATAATAATAGTAATAATAATAACAACAATAAACACTATCTTACTTATACTACATTGTATGCAATGGTAACCCACACTTAGATGACCGGTGTTTCTCTGAAGAGTCATCAGGAAAAAAAACTTAAAAGTTTCCACTGAAAGTGTTATAACTTCTAAAAGGGGTAAATGTGTTTACAGATACTTTACAGAAGTATTTCTTAACCCAAGGACAAGCTGTGTCCAAAAAAAACACACACAAGTCATGATATTGTTAATATTATATAATTAATATACATTTTATTTAATTTGGTTACACTACTAAACAATGTAGTCTCTTTCACTATTATATTATGTAGTGAAAACGTTTTGAAAACTGCCCTATATGTTTGTTAAAGTAACACTCATTTTTGCACTTAAAGCAGTTATTTACTTAAGTAAAAGAAATGTATGTGTCTCGTATTTATTTATTTTTTTCGCATAAACAGCGAACTTATACGAGGTGGTTTAGTATTTCTGACTTGACGAGATGCGACACGACCATTTCACAGTGGCAGTCTTACTAATTGTATGGGCTTCTTCTCTTCAGATAATTCCCGCACAATTTCTGTTGCGCAAGGCAAAATTTAAGTTTCTACAGTATTATCTATCTATCTATCTATCTATCTATCTATTTATTTATTTATTTATTTATGCAGTACCGTCCTACAACTTTTAAGCTTTAGCAGTACTGCAGTTTTTCAATGCTTTTATAGTAAATTGCCTGGCCACCCACGGCCCTCCCTGAGGCCCCCTAGTGGGCCGCGCCCAGCAGAAGCCCTGGTTTAGAGTCTTCTTTCAAAAGCACTGGATGTCAACAGATAATTATATCTGGATAAAAAAAAACCCATCTTAAAAAACATCTTAAATACGAATAGTTTACACCAAGGCAAAAAATATGTTTTTGGCAATCAAGCGACGCCGGCACACACAGGATGGCTATTCACACGTAAATGTTTTGTAATTCAAACAGGCCTAGAAAAAAAATATAAAATGTTATTTAACAGACCCTAATGTATTTTCACAGAAGAAACAAGATTTCACTTTCCTGCCCTTTCTCTTGCGAAGAAGCCGCTCTGAGTGCGATCAGAGCGCTGGAGCAAGACGTTATCTGGACTGGTGATCTGGCGGCGAGACAGACTAACAACCTGACCGAGTCGAAGATCAGCTTCATAAGTACATGTACCGTCACGTACAGTCCGGTAACAATACAAGATTAGTTACGCTGTAAACACGCACGTCTCCGCTATAAATTATAACATGAGCCAATACTTTGTAGCGATTTGTTATGGCATGTTTTTATTTATAAAACGTTGAATATTTATATATAACGTAACAAAGCGTTATACACGTCTACTTTCAAGTATGTAAACAAGTATGTTTTTCGTTGGAAATTGTTCGTATGAAACAAAACTTTACAGACATTCTTATTTAGCATTTTTAAATGTATAAACCGTAGAAAAATTTTAACAGTTAGACAGAGTTGCATGACTGCTCTATGGTTAGGTGGTTATTGCACCTCCAGGGCTGGGAGATTTCTCGCCTCCACTCTCTGCATGGAGTTTCCATGTTGTTCATGTAATTCATGGGTTGTGGTCATCCCACAGTACAAACACATGCATTGTAGGCTGATTGGTGTTTCCAAACTGAGTCTGCAACACACTCCGGTGTGCCCTGCAATGATCTGGCACTCCAGGGTGTCCCCCCACCTACGCCCTAACAAGCCTGGGATTGACTCAAAGCCCGCCGTAACCCTGCCTTTCATAATTGGTATGGAAATGGATATGAAGTGAATGTAAATTATTAACATCAGCACAGTATGTGTCGGTACAGCATGCATGTAGAAAGCAGTTTTCTCATCTGAAACAGCAACATGAATGATCAAAACAATGTTAAGTGATGATTGAGAACACAAGTACATTATTCATATAGCTCTGTCACATCCCTCACAGATCAAGCTATTTGGGATGTGGCTCTCATGTGTACATGGACAATTTCTATACCAGCCTCAAACTTTTCAAAGACTTGCATGCAGTACATTTTTGTGCATGTGGGACCTACAGGAAATGTCATCAGGACCGTCCATGCTCAAATGAGGTAATGCCTTTGCAAAAACGTTTGACAGAAGCATTATCAGGTAGCACTGCATAGACTGGTGTTCAGGGTAGTTATAACTGTAAAGTTAAATTTTAACTTATTTTATTGTTATTTTAACATTTTATACTGCATATGTATGTATGTGTATATGTGTATCTATATATGTGTATGTGTGTGTATATATTTTTATGCACTGAATTTTAAATGGTGGAGGTGTGAAACAATTAAACAATTAAATTAACAATTAACAAATAAATTATCTATCTATCTATCATCTAGATTAGAGATGTATCTTTGGTTTTTGTAAAGTGGCTGGACACATGAGAGGTTTCCATCTAGTCCACTGTCCACTGCTTATTCTGGGGACATCAGGGGCTTCCAATGCCCATCTCCTGTAATTACCTACAATCAGCACATGGAGGGAAATCTAGATTTTGTCAAACCAGCTGCTGAAGTACTATTCTCTATAGCATAAAACTGTAAAGTGGACAACAAGTTGTTTTTACATTTCTTGGACATTACAGCCAACAGCTAATATCATACCTCACGGAGACAGCAAGGGCTCATGCCCCACAAAACCTTCATGAAGGATTTACAGAGCAGCTGTGTGGTGTATCAGTGGACACTCGCTCTGCAAAAGATAGCCCTCTGCATTTGTGTTATTGCTGATGGGATAGTACATACACTGCAGAGGAGACATGTTGTCTGCAAAAAAAAAAAAAAAAAAAAAAAACCAGTGGAAAATCTCAGATGACATCATAGATGTGCACATGCTGTGGTTTGCCACTTTTCTTGGAGTTATTAAAAAAGTTATTTTAAAAGCTGGCACAAAATTATATATAAACATTAAGTGTAATGTACTTTTTTCCATACCTTGCTCTCACAAAATGTTTTGCAACATTTAATTTACAATAAATGTTTTGAAATAAGTAATTTCTCACGAGTCTTCTTTTGTGTAACAGATTACCTGTCTTGAGGTGAGAGCACAGCTGGTGGTGGATGTGAATTGTTCTTGAGTGTGACTGCTGACAGGGGTAGACAGGGGATTAGGGTGTGAATAGTCTTGCATATTAATGATAGAATGCAAATTAATCTTTTCTCCAAGAAAAGGGACGTTCTCAATTATACTTTTAACTAGCTTTCTGAGATGATGTTTCACACTTTTTGTGTCTGCATAGCCAAGACTTGAAGTCACAATTTTCAGTGTTCAAAAACACATATACATATAAAATGTATTAGTCAGCGGGGTTTACAGTTTGTTTTTGTTGTTTTCCCCACATTGAAGAGCTCTTCATAGTTTACGCTTATCTAGGTTATTTTACAAAAAGTACATACATGCAATTTGTATTATTGCAGAGAAAGGAAAAGGAAGTTGTCACCATTCCACCCAAATGAATGAGGTACCACTGGAAAGCCCAGGATGTCCTTTTCATAGTATACCAGGAATTATCAATATTACGCTAATCAGTAAAACCAGAGATGCAGACAATATTTCCACTGCTGTGGACACAAGTATATACATCAGGTCTCAGGAGGATGCATATAATTTCACACAGATTGCGTACCGTTAAAGATCCTAGAAAACTGATTGTGACAAAACCCTCTAGTTCACAGAATCAAACCTCTAGTCAATGATCTGATGCAATTCTCACAGCAGAATACACATATGCATGTATGCATGGCACCGGCGTGCTCCTCTGTCAGAAATGTGGTGCCCGCGCTTGTCAGTTGAGAGCGAAAACAAAACAATTTGCGTAACAAAGGGAACAACAGCGATGGCTTGTGTGCTGAGGGAGGGATGCATCCTAAAAGGCCAGATCCAATGTCACAGGCCAACACAGATAATCCTCACACCAAGTCCCCTCCATTTTCTGGAAACTAAGGGCAATTAGCATAGCAGGGTGAGCAGCTGAATTATGCAGGCAGCAGCTCTAATTTACAGCAGCAACACCATTAACAGCAAGGCACACTAAAAGCAAATGTTGAACGAGTAGCACGTTGACAGACTCCAATGACGCAGAGTTGGTGAACTTAGAACACTACCTACACAATGTATACGGTACATTATGCAGAACATTTTGCTATAAATCATCATCACCCTCATCATAAACATTCTCATTTTAGTCACCATTATCATTATCATTAATAAAATAATATTCATTATAATAATAGTGCTCTGGAGAGGGTGGAAGGGGTCACACTGCTTCTTGAACAAATAAAAAAGGAAGTGTCAGGTTACATCAGACCACCTACAAACACAGCAGCTGGAGGTGGGGTTACATATGCTAATAAAGCAGATGTCCTCACTCCTCAACACATTCCTGCCATTTTATCAAAACAAGGCTGCCCTCTCCCTGAGGACAACAGGGCTTGAATGTCTCCACTATTAGTTTAACGCTATAGCCAAAGCTTCTAGGTGTATAGCTGACATTATTTTTTTTTTCTCTCAAGGTCTTGTTGCTGTTTTCTGTTTCATTAACTCAGCGACTTCAATCAAGGGCAGCACTGTTGTGGCGGTGTTTGTCTTTCAGGTTGTACTCTTGAGTTTGGCTGAGGCATGTTTGCGTTTCCCAGAGGAATGGAGGTCTGCTTTCTTTCCTCCAAGAACGACGCTTTGTCCGACACTGGAGTTTCAGCTCATAGTGGTGCCTAGACAGGGGCTCCGCTGACCACTTCAAACTGGACATCTGGCACAATGTCCCTGCGACTGAGGCTGAGAGACCCCTGCTGACAGTGACACCAGAGGCTCAAAAAAGCCCAGTGCAACCACCCCTGATCCACTTTCAATCATGTGAAGCTTTGTCATTACAGCCAACATGTATCTAACTAAAACCATCACTTTAACACAGCATGGGAAAAATTCTTTTCATTTTTAACTTTGCCATTTATTTTCTACTTCTAGTTAATTGCAGTTATCCTAAGCAACTGGGTTGTCACATTCATGGCTTTATTTGTTAAGACAGATAGACCACTCAGCTGTGTTAAGGTAAGATCTTCTCCAATGGTGATTTTGAGTGCTCAGTCAGTAATCCCTATAACTGAGTTGTCAGCTTGAGCAAAAAAGTCTTGATGACAGCTTAAGGTGGTATTAAAGTAACCACGCTAAGACACGAGATTTAGTAACGGCAAGCAGCAAGGTGGCTAAAGGCATTTGGGCATTTGTAATTTGAAGGCACAAGCAAAATCTTTCTCTCTTGCATCATTCTAGTTAAACCAACCCTTTCCAGTCACTTCTAAGACTAAACACACTTCATATTTACCAATAACATAAATTTGACTTATAGCAAAGCCTCCCAAAAACTCAGTGATGACAGTACTCACACAGTAGTTACATTTGTTCATAACAGGTCTAATAGCGACAAGTTAAGATGGAGCGCAGTAGGTTTATAACACCATTATGAGAGGGGCTGACATGTCCATTGCTGATGTGAAACATGGCCCTTCCTGTGCTTTGTGGCTGGTAGTAAAAGACATATTTGAGGGGCTCAAGTAAGTCTTTATGCATCAAATCCCCCCCTCTTTGCAATGTGCCACATATGAGAAACAGCAGGCTGCATCAGAGGCGAGAATAGTGGGGGGCACTGGCTGACGCTCAGTGCAAACCACCCCCCCCTCATACCCGGAGTACTTATTGTAATGCCCCAACACCCGCTCAGCCCTTTGACCATAATAATGGGAATGTGGAGGGGGGGGAGCAGGTTGATAGGGGTCACTTTCATGTTTTAGAAAAAGATTTTTGATTTAGGAAAAGATGTTACAAAAAGGCAAGTTGAAATGACAAAAAAATTAAACAATGGATCATTAAAAGTTCTTGAATTTTTTGTGAGAAAAAAAAAACAGACCAAAGAGATCCTGACGGAGGCCTTAGAAATAGAAAGATGAAGTAACAGGTTTTCTCCTCCTGCCATCTGAGCTCAGACCGGTGGTAGGAAGGGTGAACTCAGAGTCAAATTCAGAGTCTGTGCTCACATTTGAACTGTGACTGCCGGTACACGAGCGGTTCTGGTCCTCCGGTCTCACCTAAGTCCATATTCACGAGAGGCCTCTTGGGCTGACTGACACAAGGAGGAATCTGTTTGGGTGAGCCTCTACAGAGCTGCATTAGATTTTAAAACTGAATGGATGTGCGAGGCAGGAAGAATAAACAGCACATCGAGTGGTTGGAGGGAAGAGCCCAGATCAAGTTTCCAGTGTGTTTGTTGTTTGACAATTAAGGCCTCCCTAAGTAAAGAAAATATTTTTTCTTGATCACAGCCATCTGTTTAAAGAAACAGAAAAATGTAAATTTGGTTGATTATTAACTCTGGGATTCTTTTTTTTTTTTTGCTTTACATTGAATTTCATAATCAACAAAAGCACCAAGAAAACACACTAATGTATAGAACAAAACGATTTTTTAACAAACTGTAATGACTGAAGTGCCCATTTTTGAGCGTTTTTACAAATCGGAAGCACGTTTTATTGGCTGTCTGTCATCAGAACGTGGGACTGTGTGGCCTGTCACTGCAGCCTCTTCTTACACTCTGGGGCTAACGGTAGATGTGGTGCTCACTCTTTGCTTTGTTTTGGCACACAGCTTTCATGTGAGATTCATGAAGGCAGACTCAGCGGCCCAGGTGGGGAGCATGCTAGTGCAGAACTGCATGGTTTCCTTTAAACATTATTGTTATGATCGTTAGTGTTATAGGGTTACATATTTGACCTCTCAGTTTTGTCCCGGAAGTATGGATGAACATGTGTACTAATACTTTGAATACAGTCTGAGCTTCCATATTTGCATGGATTTTTTTTGGGGGTGGGGGGTGGAGAAGCAAGAATGAAACCATACAAAAATTACCAGAATGTGTTTTGGTTTTACTGGGTAGAAGTGCAGGGCAACACAAATGTGTTGAAAGCTATTAAAAACTGTGAATTATTTTTTGAGCTCTGCATGTTAAGTACAAGCTCTAAATAACATCGCATGCTGAAATTATGGTTGTAACTACAACGGTGAAAACGAGGGACACTGTATACAGGTCTCCAAAGATATACTTCAGACTAAACACACGCTGAGTGCAACACTTTCATTTGCTCTCACCATTTAACAGATAACCTGTTACACACATTTCTGTCATTAGGATACAAAAACCACATACTTTTGTGGTCATGTTGTTTTCATATATAAAAAGCAGCGCAATGGTGCTATGATAGTTAGTTTACACAACATGTCAGCGGGATTAAAACCAGTGGTGACATATTTTAAAATGCTGCTGAAAACTTAACAAAAGTAGTAGTCACAGAGGGGATAGAACCTGTGTTTTCATCAGTCACCTGGTCTATGGAGCTGGCTTAAAACCAGGACCTCACTTGTGTACTTAAGTCAGTCATTAGGATAAAGGTTAATTTTAATAAAAAGGTTCTGTGGTTGTAGCCAAAGGCAGACTGATTACAGGGTTTACTAATGTAATAACCAATACTTTTTAAAGTGATCCTTAATTCTCTGTGCTCTATGGGAGTTTTTAAAGGTGGTTAAAGAAACCTTTAATTTTACACAAACAAAGGATGATAAATCAGTTCTGGGAATCTTGGGTGAACCTCAAACCAAATAAGTAAAAGACTGATAATCAACAACAAGCTTAAAGTGTTTTACACTTCCAGCGTGTTATATCTGTGTGTGTGTGTGTGTGTGTGTGTGTGTGTGTGTGTGTGTATATATATATATATATATAAAACCTGAAAAAATACAATTTCATATACTTTTTGGGTTTCACTATTAAAAAAAACACAACAGTAGGTGTAAACTAAAAACAGTTTAAAAAGAAAAGTACCTAAATCTTTGACCTTCATTGTACACAATAGTTAAATATAGATACAGATATGTGCCACTGATACACAGATTAATAAAGCATAGGCACAGCATCTCTGTAGATAAGTGCTTGAAGTTAGAGCACACGTGCATCTGACACAGTACTGTCTGCATGCACTCTGTGTACTGCCATGAGTTTCTTCCCACAAGCTATTCAGGTGATTTGGTGATTAAATTACTCTGTGTGTGTGTGTGTGTGTGTTCATTGACTGTGGTGGAGTAGGACTGTACTCTGGTATATCCTTCATTTGCAGGAATGCTCTTCAGATCACAACGTACAAAACAAACAATGAACCAGATTAAACAATGAACTAGAAGACTGCCAGAGATAATTCAAACAAAAATGCTATATCTTTTGTTTCTTGTCCTTACAAAATATCGCATGTTCTCACTCTTGCGGGAACTGACCTTAATTAATCTTGAAGATTTTGTTGACAATTATGTGGAAAATAAAACATTTAAAAAGTAAAATACTAATTTAAAAGTCATTAACGTACACTCGTGTCAAATTACAAAAACGAAACAGTATTATGACAACAGCTCTACTTTAATTTGTATTTCCTCCCTCCAAATGAAATAATAGTCTCTTCTTGCTATTTTCAACATCTGCAAGCCACTTTATATTTTATTATTTCAGCCTCAATGTCACCTTTTTGACCTTTCCTGCATCTTTTATTGCTTGGCAATAGCTAATTAGAGCGCTTGGACTTTTTTTTGTCTTTGTTGGAACTGTTTCACATCACAGGAGAATGTGTGTCAGCCACAATTTCTTTAAGCACCCGTGACTGGAAATTGCTTTTTTGGAAGGCATTTATGACCCCATTCAAGGGCTGATATACCAAACACAGGAAGGAAGGAACCCAGAAGTGGATGCCATATCCAGGGGCCTATTTAAACTTCCTGCTACCTCTCTAACAAAGCATACTGACCGGAACACTTTTGTGTAAGACAACATTTTGTGTGTACACAAGTGTGTAGTTGTTAGGGAGAGAAAGATGGTGCCCCTCAGCAGAAAAAAAAATTTAACTGTTCATTTAAGGAGTGAAATTTATCAGATTTTCTTCCCATTCTGTTCTAGCGTAGGCTAATTTTTAAATTTAAAAGTTAAGTGATATGCTGAGCTGTGCATTTCATAATCAGAATTTTTCTGACTTCTTCCCCTAAAATTCCTCCATGGCAGTGTTTGGCTGTAGTGAGACAAACTTGGCTCAACACTGACGTCAATTTTAGAATCTGAGAGAAGATGACCTCCCCTCCCCCACTCAACCCCCACACCCCTTAAGAGTGTTCAGGATTAGTCTCTGAAAGGTTGCAGATAATAGATCAAAGAGATGTATCAGAAATCACCTCCTGTCATTCTCAGTGTCCATCTCAGGGTGTGACGGAATGTTAGAATCACAATGCAAACAAAATGAGGAGATTGTGAAAATAAACAACAAAAAATGTATAAAGTAAAAAGCAAGGCAAACAACCAATTTAAATATCGACTGTCCACACTGCATGACGCTCATTTTTGTTTTCTTTCAGTTCTATTAGCAATTGACTTTGCAGCAGGTTTAGGAGGATCTTCTCATTTATACTACAGTGCCATCTATCGGAATGTTGTGAAAATGACAAGGTATTGCTTACATCCTCTGGAAAACTGTTATTCTTTCGTAAAGTACTTCATAACATCGATTACAAACAGTCCAAAGCCATGTATGCAGCAAGAGAGTACAGTGGAGAAATCATTTTAAAGTATATATCACCAGTTCAGCAACTGTGACAGTCCATCATAATCATTGGTCAGTTTTTTCCCCAACACATATTTACACATATTAGTACCCGAGTACGAAATATAACATATAGCATATATTATATATTAATTCACATTTAAAATGTATAAGTAGTTAAATAACATAAATCCAATGCAACAGCAAACTAAGAACTGCTCAATATTGAAGCAAAAGAAACTGAAAAGCCACTGTGACTTCAGAAAGCTTTTACCACTAATGGGAGAAAAAATCAATTATGAATTGTCCCTCAGAGCGTCCTTTTCAAGTGGAGTCTTTAACCTTTCAGTAATTGTTGTAGGCTGAAGGCAGAGACTTGGATTAAAAAAAAAAACGTTTCGTATCACAAAGAACACATCGTTTTGAAAGCTCCTCTACAAAACTACTGAGGGAAACAGAAAAGAAAACGTCTATATGTGAAAAGAAAAATCAGTGCGTACAACAGATTTTTACGGGTCAAGCTGTACACACGCTGCCGCTCAATACAAACAACACTGATGTCCACAAAATTAAGGTACCGCTATACTTATCTTTTCCTGAAAAGCTAACACTCATATTCTCGCATCTGAATTATGCTACAATCATCGTTTTCAGGCTAAATAAATAAAAGTTCTACACATCTCCATACTCTTAAAAACAGTTTCCGCGATCTGATAATAGCGATGCAAACCAAAATAAGAGACACGACATCAAAGAATCATACTTGGTACCACTTCCTAGGATATCAGCATTCGCTTTCAAGATGTTATCAATAAACGGTCTTTTAGAACAACATATGTTGAGGTGGACGTGGTGTAACTGTTAAAGGGTAAACATGAAAAAACAGAAAAAAAAAATACAAGCCACCCCAACGTCTTACGCAGTAAAACTTCTCCGTTAATGTGGACTAGAAAGTAGTAGAAAGAATAAAGAACGAGACTGTTTTATTTTCATTGCTTTAGTTGCACGAAATAATTTTATTTATTTATTTTATGACGGCGAAACAAGGGGCATCAACAAGATACTGCAGCACATGACATGAGCTGAACCACAACGGACGCGAGCCACATCACAGGGCCGTTTACCTTCTCACACACTGAGCCCAGCGCGCTCGAGGGGCCCCGGCTCTCCACGCGCTTATCTTTTGCGTCGCCCTTGCATGCTCGCTTGTCTCGAGATAAACGCCTTCGACTTCTCCCGTCAAGCTGCGCGCTGCGCGAGGCGGTTGTGGTGCGTTCCACATAATGTCAGAATCCAGAGGCCACGCTACTCACCTGCGGCCGCGCCGTGGTCTTTACCCTGACCTTGTACCAGTTAGCCCTCGGCGCGCTAAAAATGCCCTACTCCCCTCTACTGGTGAAGATGTGCAGTACAACGCGCGCTTGAGAACTCAGAATACGTTCTGACTTTACATTTAAAAAATTAGCCGAATGCGGCTAAAAAATATCAATAAAAGTCAGAATCAAAAGTGTACTTTACAGTCCACATGGACTTTACAGTTTAGGTTATATTTATATTTGTGAACTAGTTGCTACGTGTGCCAAGCTAATATTCTACAGTCTTATATGACACAAAGACCACCCAACACCATGACTAGAACATCCACAAATGTTTTGTGTTCTACTCATGCAATCTGTGCTTTCTTCTCACTGCGCTACGTTTTGTGAGGAAGGGTACATGCATTAGCGCAGCACCTGACAAGCAAACACAGGCCAACGTAAATTAGTACGTACCGTAACCAATACGTGTGGTCTGGGGAACATACATTTTGTACAGGAATCTACAATCTATTGCATTGCGAGAAGAAAAAAATGCCTCATTGATACAACAAACCAGTATATGACAAGCAGGCTATCGACTTCAGATGCTGAACAAGTTTGTCTGCTGTCATTGGTAAAATACTGAACTGTTGTTTTGAAAGGTGAAGGTAATTTAACCTGCAAAATACAGTTTAAGGAAAAGTATACTTTAACAGTTTTAAACTCATGTGCAAATGTCTTGTTTTACTTGGGAAATGAACCAATTGCTAACCACAGTAACTTCCTCCTTAAACAAGAATGTAATTTAGATTTTTCCTCCCTCAAAGAAAAGATAATGCTTATAAGTGATGTAAAACTGTTAACTACATAATTTTTATTACAATTGTGATAAGAGATCACAAATTGAGCATGACCTTGTGGAAAATTACTAATATTAAATACAAAATTCTAAAATGTTCTGCTGCAGGACTTGAGGATAACATTGTGCTGAAAACTTATATTGTTTTAAATTGAGGCCACCTCTTGACGCATGATCAGCAGAAAAACAAAGCCAAGAAAATTTTGATAAACTATAGAAGCAAATGTTTATTTTTCCGACCAATTCCAGGACAGTCCATTTCAAGACACCAGCAACAGATTCAAGTTACTAGAAACCTTGAGGAACAATTGAATACCACAGTTACGAAGCTTTGATGTGTTTCATAGGTCTGTATTTGTCAGATGAAAATAAAGATGAATGAGAACTGCAGGCCGTACGTTGCACGTTTCTGAGAGAAACATCTTAATACTGCAGTCGGGAAATGCTTCGAGCCAAAGCCTACTTTCTAATTTTGAAGAAAAAAAAAATTCAATTCAAAATGTTTGCCTGTGTTTCAACTGTGTCTACTTCCCCACAAGTGCCTGAGGTACTGGGCTGCTGGCCGACAGTGAACAGCATATTAAAATAAATATCTGTTAGTGCACACTCTGCGCTGACAGTCCTGTGCTTGCACATACTTGCGAGAGCCTCACTCCTCTATTGCAGCGTCCAGCGCGTGGGCCTCTGAATACATTGTCTGCTGCGATGCCTGGCCCAGAGACGGCTGTTCGGGAGCAGAGACGACGAGAGGTAGGCTGTGGATAACGACGCCCTGCGAGCTGATGCTAAGGTTGGGCACGATGAGATCGGTGTCCTCGCTGGGAATGGAGTCAGCGGAAGCAACAACCGCCTGCTTGCTTAAGTCCCGAGTTGCAGAGCAGGTGGTTGGCGTGGCAATGGAGGACGGTGTCGCCACAATGGAATTCCCCTCGGTCACGACTGTAACCTCTGTGCCCCCTTCCTGTATGAGGGCGTTGAGGCCGTCCAGGTCGGAACAGGCAGTGATGAAGGCTTGGGTGCTCGATGAGTCGTGACCTGTGACGGTGGCGCTCTGCAAGATGGCCTGGTGCAGGGAGTCACTGGCACTGGGGCCCAGGTGGGTAAGCAGTACTGTCTGGGACTCCAGGGCCCCGCTGACATCATCATGTGGCAGGACGTGCTGGACGGGACCCAGCAGGCTGACATGCTGGACGACCATGTCTTGCCCGTTGGGGTTCAAAATGACAGGACCCCCTTTGTGCCGTGGAATGTCCACAGCGGCCTGAACAAAAGCATCCTCCTGGCCCAGAGGGTGACCAACGATGTAGGTGGAGAGCTGGCTAGGTGGTAACTGAGTTGCCTGCAGGGTGGACCCGTCCGTCACCTGGGCTGAGTTGTGGGCCGGGGTCTGGAGCTGCAGCATTGACAGCTGGGAGTCACGGTGCTGCTTCCTGTGGCTGCGCAGCGAGTCCTCGCGCACAAAGGACGCGTCGCAGACATCGCAGCAGAAGGCGCGGGCAGCGTCCAGGCGGGCTCGGTAACGGGAGCTAACAGGCTTGGGGGCCTCCTCACTGCGGCCGCCCTTGCCGTTGCTCTTCTCGCCGCCGTCCAAGTGGAACTTCTTCCGGTGGATGACTAGGTTGCTGCGCTGCTTGGTGGAAAAGCTGCAGACTTCACACTTGAAGGGCCGCTCATCTGAATGGATGCGCTCGTGGATCTTGAGTGCCCCCTTGCTGGAACACGAGTAGCTGCATTTAGAGCACTTGATGGGCTGCGTGGGTTGGTGCTCACGGGAGTGCTGCCGCAGTGCCATCTTGCTCCCGCACTGGAAGCTGCACTCACTGCAGCAGAAGGAGTTCTCCGTGCCGTGCTTGATCTGGATGTGCGACTTGAGGTTGCCCTTCATAGCACAGCGGTAGTCACAGAAGTCGCACTGGTAGGGCTTCTCCCCAGAGTGAATGCGAATATGCCTCTTCAGGTCCGAGTTTATCTTGAATTTCGCCTCGCACTGGTGGCACTGGAATGGTGCATCTCCTGAAGTTGGCAGATAAGTAGAGACCAAGCAGAACACCTCTGTTAAACTTCTGCAAAGCCTTCCAGAGTACACACGCTCCCTTGCACTTAAGTTGGATACCTGTACAGTTGGCATAAAATTTACTCCTCAGCCTCTCATGTAACAGAAGCAAGCAACATGTAAAAATTTTTTTAACTAAGGGGAGAAAAAAAAAAAACACCCATCAAATCGATCAGTCTAGTGTCCTGTCTGTTACGTGCATTAGAAGTGCTTCTCCACCAAGTTGTCAAGCTGTGTTGCATTGTGGGACTGTTGTTAAGGGGCTCTCTCACCGGTGTGCGAGCGGAGGTGCACCGTGAGCTGGCTGGAGTTGCGGCTGGCGTAGGGGCAGATCTGGCACTTGAAGGGCCGCTCGTCATAATGAATGCGCAGGTGCTTCTTCAAGCTGCTGCTGTCTGCGGCGGCGTAGGCGCAGTACTTGCACTTGTGCGGCTTCTCGCCTGTGTGTGAGCGGCTGTGCATATTCAGCTTGTCCCGCCGGCTGAACCGCTTGTGACATACTTCGCACTCAAAGGGCTTTTCACCTGTGTACAGGAGGGCGGGGGTGCGGGGCGCAGCAACAACGCAGGCAGCATCACACACGGCTGCAGACAAACACACTTAGCTAACCGCTACAGAGGGAGGCCCGAACGCTTAAACACATAATTGTCTACCTTTATGCTTAAAACAAGTTTAAAAATATGCAGACGACTTCAAGTACTTTCATACAGACAGCACAACAAGATGACCTTTCTTAACCCTTCAGATAATAACATTTGTTGTTTTCTCTAAAAAAGTACACGATACAACATACCTTTAGCCACTGAGCAAAAGCTGCATTAAAAGGCAGAACGGTTTTGGGTTACCACAGTGAATCATTTAAGCAGCAAATCTGACAGTTGCTATACAAAAACGTTGACCACTATTACTGGATGCTTAACTGCACAGTTATAAAAGAACATTGTAGCTTTATAAATATAACGTTTCTTTTATCTTGCTTTAAAATTAAATGCACTTATGTGCCACCTGGTGACTGTTTTGATATGACAAGGCTTAAAAAGACTACTTCAGTTTCATTATACGGTGGTTAGAGTGGTCACTGTCATGTCTCCCCAAAGCTGTTCTTTACAATGGTAAGCAGAAAGAGAGAGTTCCTGAAGTGTCCTATAGGTTCTAACTGGTCCTGTATTCATGCTTAATTTGTGCAACAAACATTCATTCCATGGTACCTTTACAAATTTTATTGTATCTTTATGATATTGAGAAAAACAGCACACCTGGTTGCTGTTTACTCCATTCATGACATAAAATAAACCTTACAACAATGGAAAGTTAAACACAGATACAGAATTGAACTTATTTTTGTGTGTGATGAAAAAACAGCATACATTTCAAGGTACAAAACTTAATACACAAGAAATAAGACACACAGCTTCAGAGTACATTTTCTTTGCGTTTTCATACATGCAACTGCCCATGGATTTGACCACACCACTTGTGTTAATAAACACTGCATTAATTTACTTTGAGGACAACATGGGCCTCAATATGATATCGATCTAAAGCTGGTGCCTGGGTTCGCTGCTGTCGTACTGGAAAAATGACCATTCCAGCATCCACCAGGCACAAAAAAAAAAAATAATAATAATAAAAAAAAAAAAATTTAGGAAGCAATTATTGCCTCATTTCTGATAGCAATTAACTGCAAGACTGACAACATGAAGAGACTGTGTGAAGAGAATTTTAAAAGCTCTTAACTGCACCACCACACATACAGCCAGAAATGTTTTTAAATGCGTCATCTAGCAAATGTACGCTGAACGTAGAACACATAAAAAAAGCTGTTCAGTCATTAAAGACCAATCAGAAACGTAAATGTACGTTACATCCGTAATATGACAAAGTATGAAACAGCTTGTACCTGTGTGGGTTTTGAGATGTCTCTCCATGTCCTTCTGGCCATACTGCGTTTTGAAGGAACAACCTGAGAATACAAACACACAGACTAGATAAGCAGAGTCCCACAACAACAACTGACAGAGATAACAGACCAGGTGAGAACAGACCGTAACAGCATCTGAATATAAAATGTTTACTGTTAACTACCACAAACACAGATGAAAAGAATCTAATACCTTTTAAACCCACATTTTCTGTACCTTACATGGTATTTAAATGTACACAAAACTTAGTATGCAACTAACTACCTAAAACCTAACTAAGACCTGTCTGAGAAGACCAGAGGAACTGTTTAAATGTAAATGCTAACCAAAATGACAGACGACATGCATGCCAAGAGCCACTTCGGGAAAGCCAAGGTTCTCACCTGAGAAGCAACAACTGCGCCTCTTTGAGCTCAACACAGCTTTCAGTTTTTTGGAAGGTGTTTTCTGTGCTTTTGTTTGGATCTTTTTGACACCTCTGGAAATGCAGGCCTGGGCCTGATAGGTTTCTTCAAAGACAAACTCTGTGCCGGTATCTGCTTCAACAAAGAAAATTGCAAATAAAAAAAAGGCCTCTCTCACATTACAAGGTCTATTTTTCAGGGGGAAAGAACACAGACATGCTTATTTTAAAACATTAAGCAAATAATCTTAACCAAAACCTTGAAGTTACACAAATTTAAACACACTGGCATACAAATCTTCACAACTACTAGAATTACACATCTTTGTCCACACTTCACAGAAGACTCAAAAACAAGAAACCAGAGAAGAAACACATTAACATTCCAAATGTAATAAATAATAATATGTTACTCAAAAAATAAAAGACTTGACACCCCTTTTTTCTTTTCACTGACGTATCTTAAAGAAAAAAATGTGTTAACTTACCACAAAGAATAGGTTTCTTCACTAAAGTTATAGCACGCAAGAAACAAGGCTTCAAAGGTAAATGTGGTTGTAGGTGTATACAGCTGTGAATAGCAGTTTTTAAAAACCCCTCCAATTTCACAGAATTCAGCCATTTACAGATTCTTTAAAGAATAGCACACACCTATGAGGTCATGCATTAGTATTTAAACCTATGGTGTTTGCCTGACCTCTAATGTCAATTTAATAGAAGAAATGGCATTCATTCCTTGTTTTACCTGTAACACTGGGCACAGCTGGGACAGATGTTTCAGATGATGCCACAGGGCAGCCATTTTGCTTGTGAGCAAGAAAAACTTCAAAATTGTTATACTGCTGCTTGCAGATACCACAGATGTGAATGTCAGGACCAACTTCCACGAGTATTTGGCTCCCTCCAGAAACGACAGCTAAAATGACAATAACGTTGCACGTGAAAATGACAGGACACACAAAGAAATTGTTAAAGTAATCTGTAAAAAAGAGGCTGGGTCAACTTCAAGAACTCAACTACAGATGTACAAGGAGGACGTGACAACACAACTTTAGAGCCAATGTATATTTCACCAAATTACTTAGCGCGAAAAATCATCTAAAGAGAAACAATAGACGTTAAAATCCTTACTAGTGTTATATACACCTGTAATTCATAACAGGCTGTGCGACATAAAGCCATATTAATCCATAAAATAACTTGCATAGGACTTTTGTGTATACACTCAAATATATCTGCATTTCCCAAACTAAAATAAAACCACCAGATTAGAAAACGCCATTATTTAAAAGACACCCTACCTTCTCCGTTAAACGATGCCATGTAGCAATCTACAAATCAGTTCTTAAACAGCTAGCTATTCACTTAGTGAAGGATAACAATCGCCCTGCATGCACAACCCAAAATAAACATTTATTATTGTTGGTTTGCTCACGTAACATTTGAATACTTATATTCAGACAACACGTTTTGGTTGCTTTAACGTTTAATTTATTCGCCCCATTTAATTTAAAAGTAGCTAGCTAACTAGCTATTAATATAATCTATCTTCCAAAAGCGGCATTTCGTCTGCCGTGCTGCAGTACGTTACTTTCACGACACTTTTTGACACTTTCCGGCAAAACTGTTACCGGCGCATGAGCATTTTGTTTATACTGTCAAAAACGTCAACATTGTTGGAGGTTTTGTTTAGGATAAGCCGATAAGGTTGTGTACCCAGCAACTTATCCACTGCAAAGAGATAGCAAAATATGATCATGTTTATATTAAAAACACATTTATTATATTAATAACGGAATTAAATAAACATAATATTTTCATACCTATTTGTATTAAGTATACCGTACTGGGGTAAATTATGAAGAACACAGCGCTGATACTATTTACGTAAAATAAATCTTTTTAGTAAAACATTATTGGATATCAAACAGTTTTATTAAACTTGAAGATATATCGCAAAAAGAAAGGCGTTAGAAACGGAAACAGTGAACATTGTAGTTATTCCATTTTATATTGTTGACGAAATATTGCGATATTTATTCTAATTTTAAGGGAAAATATTTTCGTGTGCCATGACAACATTCACTATCGACTCTAGGAGGAGTCAGTGCAACGCGCTTTAATGCAGTGCTTTCTGTTTTGTTTGTTTTATTTGGGTTGATAAGATGCAAAGTTGAGGCGGAAAAAAAGAATAAAATAATATTGTATTACAGTAGTACAAAGGACTACTGAGGTCACCATATTTAACGTTAAAATGTTATGTCACTTTTAGTGTTTCGCAGACTTTAGGTCAGTACAATGCCTTGTTGCATCATTGCGGTCATTATTCCAAATGACACACTACTACCACAAAATAAATGCACACATCAATACTTAAGGTGCTGATATAAATTAAAAGACATTACTGCGCAGACAAACTTTAGTCACTACAAAGACAACGGAAACCGGACAACCAAAATTTAGGCTTTGAAGCTGAAGCATAAAAAATCGTATGGTATTCAATGCATAAAATAGTAAAAATCGAAGTGCGTACACATTTAAGTACACGGTTTTTCCACCCGCTCAACAGTCAGCCATCAAAATGGTCCATGTAACAGCTGTCTTTGCTGCTTTACTTGTCATTAATTTTAGCAATTAACAGGGTGAAACGTATTATACGCATCAGAGTTTAGGTGAGCAGTTTGGGCACATCCGAAGGGTGTGACAGCTCCTGACCAGAGCACGTTTTTTTTTTTTTTTTTTGTTACAAGCGGTGAATTTAGCCAGCCCTGCTGACAGACACGTTGTCCTCACCTTTGGTATCTGTTTAGGGCTTTGGCTACAGACGGTCTGTAGGACAAGTGTACGCGGGCCTTGGAGAATGAGTGACGCTGCAGCCGATTCCCTGCGGCAGATCCTCGTAATGCCTGACTGCGGACTCCGGAGGCGCGGTGACTTCCAGGCACTGCTAGTGCTCAGCCGCTGATCTCTTCCCTGCTGAGGCAGCAAACAGCTGACAACACACTGAGCTGCTTCTTAGCGGAGATTATTCCACCAACTGGTTCATTATCACCGCCTCAACATTACTCTTTTATTTCCCGCTCCCCTGCCTTGGCTTCCAGCTCTCCAAGCACAGGAATAAATATTAATTAAATGTACATTTTCGTTTACACATGAAAGGAGGGTAAAAAACAAAACATACAAATATCATGTTGGGGGTTCAGTAATATATATAGCATAAACTTTGACTAAACTTTATGGTATTACATTTTGGGTATAATATGTTTGTGTATCAGGGTCCAAAAAATAAAGTGCTTTGTTGAACAATGATTAAGAAATGTCAGTTCACAGTATATTCACCTAAACAGCAGTGTCAATCTGCTGCCCTTTCTAAAAGGGTCATTTTGAAGTAAGCAGAATGTCCAATTATAGCTCATATGTTGTCTGACACCCTGACCACATCGGTCAGTGCAATTTGGCCTTCTATGCAGGAACATGAAATAGGCTTTTTAAATATACAGGGCTGTAAGTATTCTTTCCCATTGGATAGCTTTCAGTTTCACTATGCCACACATTATTTCTTTATTACTTCCTTTTCTTTTATTCATAAAGTATCTCTGTTGGGAACAATATTACAGTTTTATTAATTTTGTGGTGTCTATGAGTAATGTTCTGTAGTATAACTCTTCTGTTTTCCAAAGATAGAAACATTCTTACAATGATACCTCAGTTATTTTAGAGTATCTTCTCATAAATATGACTGTAATGTGTAAATGTGTCTCAGTGTTGGACTTCTGTTGAGCATTGTGTACAGTACAGTGCATAGATAGCCACAAGATATCAGTGCATACATTATGAATGCTTTAATGTTTTGAGTGAGAAAGGGGGCCAGTTTGTCTTCCCGGAATCAATTGTTTTTCGGTGACAGGTTCCATTCTGATCTGCAGTGATCCGATTCATTGATATCAGGTGGACCTTTGCATTCCACTGCCTTTCCCAAGTTCATTAATCCCACTGGGCACAGATTGTCGGACCTGATTTAGCTTTTGACTGCTACACCAATAACCTAGTGACATCAAGTGGCCACAGCATATTAATTTGGGAGCCATCTAGCTGTCTGTCTTTCACTATGTATCGCTTAGAGAGCTGTCCAAGAACTCCTGCTTGCACCCTTTTACTCACTGGCAGGACCAGATGCCCTCAGGTTCTCTAGAAAATGTAAAGTAGGAACCAGATCTCTGTTAATGTGACAATATACATTTTTGGACGGTTTTCTTTTTTGTTTTTTAATTACTGTATATCTGTCTTGTAACACTTGTTTGCTGTCTATAAAATAATTTTAAGAACATATATAAATACCTATATAAAGTAATAATAATTATTAATTAAATTGATGCACAGAAAGTTATATTCCCGTACTCTACTGAGACACTGTATATACATATGGTCATACTGTAAACACTTTACTTTAGAGTATGCCACAGAGGCCTAGCGCATTGCACTGTTGCATCATGGTTGCAAGCTTGTGGGTTTGAATGCAGCCAGGTCTCTCTGATTACTTTGTGTTCACGCCCTGCATGCCTCTGGGCATGCTGGTTTCCTTCCACGCGCCAGTGCATTTGTGACTCTAAACTGTGATTATGCATGTGTACGTGTGAGTGACCTGTGATGAATTTGTGTCCTGTCATGTTTTGTGAGGGGTGTGACTTTCCTTGTGCTCTGTGATTCTCAATAGAGGCCATGTGCCACTGCAATTCTTACTGCATATATGGTAACTGAAAATTGATTGATGTATGGACACTACTTAAATAAAATAGTATTTTAAAATTTAACACAGCTCATCTTAAAATGTTTTGTGGATCAAAATTTTAATTAATTGATAGTTATTACCATTAACTGAAGTGGAAAAATTATGATCAGTCTCCAAAATTATCACTACAGTGATTGTTCAAATCCAATCAACATTACAGTAGCCTATTATTTTGTAAGTTTTACTAACAGCAAAATAGTACACAATTTACTGTATACTATAGGTCTGCCTACATTTATAAAATTATATTATTTAGAGAAGACCATATTCATGAACAGTGTTCATGTACATCACTATTATTCTTGATTATTTCCACATTTTAGGATTGTGGAAAATTTTCTTGACTGTATTAAATATTTTGCAACTGAAAAAAACAGCACGGCTCTTTAGGATCACTTTGGCTCAGCTGTTAAAGTTCTGCACGTGTAGATATAAAAACCCAGCAGAAGCAGAATGATGCAACTGCCTGCCTCTTTAAAATTTAAAATAATGCGCCTTAAAAAATAAATAAAAATTTAAATAAATAAATAAACACAGCATGAGCACCCTCTTGACCAAAGAGCATTTTCATCAATCGCACAGAAATCCTCTAAAAACACCCTTTGTGAAATGCACATCATAAAGTTCAGCTTTTGCATATGCCACACAAGTGACGTCCCCTTGACAGACGTGGTAATTAAAAGTCTCGCTGCCACAGGCTAACATGTCGAGAAAAGCGCGCACAACAATCCAGAATGAGCCAGTAGTTTCCACTTTGATCTGGCGGCAGTACGTGTAATTAGAGCGGAGAATTGAGGATTAAAGTTTTCGCAAACTAGACGCCTGATGCCTTTCGCCAGAACCTCTATCTCCATCCTGGAAAGCGTGGTTCTGCAGTCAGCTTGGTTGATGACTAATAGCCATTGTGTTCCCTGACGAGTGACTCTATCGTAATGGAGGTCCGCGGGTTTCTGTGAGCACGATTTTTCGACGGGCTGCCATTCACTGTACCACTTTGTGTAGTAGCTTTATGACTGTCAGTAATTAGAGTGGTGTGCAATTGCTCTAGGTGTCTATTAGCATTATAACTGCGCGCCCAAATTATGTTTAATTTAAAACCTTAGACATTTTATAAATAAAAATTGGTCTTTTCATTGCACCCTTGATAATTGCTCACTACGGTTTGTAAATGCCAAGTACAAACTCAATGGACTAAACCATGTTTTTCTTTAAAAACAGCTTTCATATTATAGTATCCTTATCTGCATTGCTCCTTACACTTTGTACATTTAATCTATACTTCTTCAAATCAACACGGATGCGATTGCTTCTTCTGCTAAATTTACAAAAATTCATTCACTCAAGTGGACCTTTTCAGAGGTCTGATTTATGACATAAAAATTAACGAAATCGCTAAATAAAAAAGTAATAATAAGGCTAAGATTCTTTAGATAATTGAGGTGAATAGTTCATTGTCACCTTATGGCTTTTGCTGATAGCTTTATAAGGACACAAATGAGGTCTCGACTTTACAGTTAGACCAAGTTTTGACAGGCAGACATATTGAAATTGGGGATGAGGTGAACAGTTTTAATTTTCTTGCATTGAATAAATAATTTATAAAGAAAAACTAAATAAAACGATCTGCATGTGAAGTGCTTTCTCATTAACATCAATGACAAACGTTACTTTGAATATTTTACTGTAGTATTCATACTCCCTTTCCTCTTGTCGAATTTCATGCGGCAATCTGCGTGTTTACAATTATGTGACACGTAATATATCATTAGAGGAATTTCACCCTGTTTCCATTTGGATAAGGAAGTACACAGTGTCTTATTTCAAAGTTTTTTTAAGCCAGTGTTCTGCTATCAAAACCGGATGGCGTCCACAGGCTGCCGAGTCCTTGCTGTCCCCACCGAAATGAGGATAGAGGCACTGAGGACGGTGCCATTGTCACATTATTTCCCCCTAAAGAGGCGCGCCAGCTGCTTACAGCTGCTTAATGGCCAGGAGCTGTCACAAGGTATCACGGCGGGCGGTTTTGCGGCACAGGCAGACGTTTTAATTGCAGACTGACTTGTGGGTTGTCAACAGCAATTATAATGCATTTCCACCTGAGGGCACCCAAGGAGCACTGCCCGCCGTGGGTCACGATCCTGCCCCCTGCTGGTCTGGAGGGCTCTGATACTGAACCTGCAGATAAGGGTTCTCTGCTGATGTGGTGGTGAATTGAATTAGGGCCAGTTGAAAGTCCTCTAACCTTTCTGTAATGCAATCATGTCCGTGTGATTGAAAGGTAACATGAGAAGTGCTGAATTATTTTCATTAAATATTTATTTAAAATTTACATGCCATACTGTGTAACCCCAAGGGAAGTTAGATTTTAGCATAAAGAACATTAGTAAGCCTTCATACAGTTCATACAATTTCAGCCGTTTGCATGTGTCATCATCACGCTTGTAACTGTAACTAAAACTGTTGACTGTGGCAGACATCGCAGATCATTATAGAGTCTATAATATAGAATTTCATCTTAAACTATGGCTATTGTGAGTTTTTTCTTTGGTCAAAAATTTCAGCTGCATGTCATGAATATCATCAATAAGTTTTAACAGCAACAGATTTGACTGAATGCTCATTTTTGCTACTAAAAATCTGCTGCATTCTCTATGAGCCAAATGCAAGCCAGTCCAAAAAAAAAAAATAAAAAAATAGAGTGAAAGCAGTGCAGGTACCTGTAGGTGCAGAATTCATGCGGGTAGGTGAACCACTTTCAATTTAAAGACACCAGTGACCAGGAGCACAAACTCACAGCTATCTGGGTGCCTCTCATTAATGCAGCACAGTTTAGTCTTGTCCTCCGTTGCTGGTTTTGCTGTCTTGTGGTGAGAGAGCGAAAAAAAAAAAAAAACTGATAAACTTAATTAAGGCTACAGGGAGTTTCTGATCTCATCAAAATAGCTTTTGTTTTTCCATTCAGCTGATGCCCTTGACTGACGCAAGGCCTCTATCATCTTCACATGGATGCTTCCTCGTCTTTGCTGAGAGGTTTCCAGGCAAAAGCTATCAGCCTCCGTCACTAACAGTTATGTTAGGGATGAAAAAAATTATAATATGCACTTGTGTGACACCTGGAAGATGAGCAAGAATTATCTCAAAGTTCCATGTTTGATTTCAGTCGTGCTTCAGTCATATGGCAGTGCCATTAATTTCTGTGGGCCTTCGCCGGTGTGACTGTTTTTGGAAGAACAGCAGAATTTGGGGAACTAGCAAAAAAACTTAACCCCTTGTTCTATGCCCTCCTAAAGAGAAAGCTGATCATACAAGTATGCGTGCCGATATGAACATATAGAGACAGGCAGGCAGGAACACACTTGAAAACAAAGCACGAATGGTACGTTGGAACTTAATGCAGTGACTTGACTGAAGCGCTGCTCTGTGACTCAGGGCTGAGCCAGTCCTGAAATCGGAGCGGGATGGAATCAGCAGCACTCAGTTACAGGAAGGGTGTACAGTGTTAACTCTGAAACTCTGTATAATATATCAAACTGGAGATAGATGTGTGTGTGTGGGGAGATGGGGCAGGAAGATTTGGGTGTGTGTGTGTGTGTGTGTGTGTGTGTGTGTGTGTGTGTGTGTGTGTGTGTGTGGTAAGGGTTAACACACTGAAATAATCTCAAACTCTCCTTGATATAAATATTGTCTTAGGTTTGTAGCTCTTTTTTAGTGCTTATGTGGATTGGTTGACAAGATCTATGATACAGGAAGTTCCCTCATGTAGTACTATTATTCTTACTCCTTAAAAGAACGTGCAACCATATGGAGAAAGAATATGCCACATTTTACACTAAAACATAAAATAAAATTTACTGCTAGCCAAATTTCTCTGTATATAGTTAGGTTCCACTTTGATTTAGATGTAAAAATGCAAGTATGCTTAATAGAAATATTTTAGGACAGTAAAGATAGGACATTAATCTAAACTGTATAATTCTAGAGAAATATGTAAAAATTTGGGATTGTATTATAATGACAAATTGCCTTCAAAAATAATGAATGGATGGAAACCACACTATTTTATCAGATGGAGTCATACCACCGTGTTAAAAAAAAATTTCATGCACTTTTTAATCCTACTTCGCAAATCACAATATAATTAAATTTCTTCTCAGAACAATCTGTATTCAAAACAAAAACAGCAAGAAAAGCTGTGAATAAAATTTACCCAAACGCGTCTGTGGCTGAGTGCCGTAGGCCCAGGTGGTTGGTGGGAGGAAACGTGTAATAACTAGATGTGCCAGCAGGGGGGGTCTGAGATCAAGAAAGTGGCCGCTGTGAGCATTTCTTTTTTTTCTTTTTTTTGTGGGCAGTGTTTTGTTTAAACGTGGTTCACGTTGTTTTGTGTAGCGTTAGAGTTTTTCCGCGCATTTAGTCTTATTTATGTGCACAAAACATTAGTTTTATGGTTGCATATATATTTCTTAATTTTACGTATTTCCTCTCAACGGCCTATTATTTTAATTACTGTGTACAAAGCGCTGTGGATACAAATGCATATTACCGCTGCTGGCGCTTTTTCATGTTACTATTTCACCTGAATAAATGACTAAACGAAGTAAACATGCAAATTTATCAGTGTAATAACAGGTAAAAGATGTTAATGCTTGTCAGCCTGACAAGAGTTGTAGGTTGGTATACATAACTGAATGAAAGAACATAAAAAAAAACATAAATCGGTAAGGAAGCTGGTGCAGTGCCAGGGTAATGGGAGCATGACTCCTAATTGGAAGAGGTGTGAGGAGATAACAAAGTCCAACCTCAGGCCCGTGAGACTTGAGGGATCTCACCTGACCTGTCACCTAAGTCTCCTGTGATCTCCACAGTCAGCAGTCAATGGAAAGAAAAAAACAGGAAGTAGGGAAATAAAGGTGGTGTGCACACACATCTACTGTCAAGGGTTTCAGTTGGAATAAAAATGCAACAGCAGCAATTTTACTTCAGAATCTGGAAATTGTGTTTGGTCTTTTGGAACTTCTTTGGTGGCTGGGAACTTTTTTAGCAAAACAATAAGGCAAATTTGTGATTTTGTGGCAGTCTTCCTGAATAGAGCTCCTTAAAAGTGAAGGAAACAGGTGTCATGACAGATTGAGAGCAGTTTAATGTGCCAGCTTGAATGGCCAACATATAAAAAGGATACACTGACAAATTTCAAGTGGGATGGCTTGCTAAATTAATTTTAAAAAGAAGTTATGAATAAGGCATGAGGTGAACCTGAAATGACAGGAATTTGAATCAGTTCAACCTGTCACACTTTAAAAAGGAAGAAAAATAAGGTGAACTGTATACATTTACATATTTCTGGAATATCTGTTTGTACCATGTTTTCATTACAGACATCATACAAAATGACCCAAACTGTAAAAGCAATGCATAGTGATATCAGTTTGGGGGGGGGGGGCACAATTTAAAACAATTTAAATGTAATCATTAAATTTATTTACTGTTATTATTGGCAGCATAATATCTTGTTAAACCCCTATTAAATATTAAACATGTATTGCCTACATACATAGTGTACACATATAGGCCACCAAATGTTTTCATTTGTCTCATTGTAACGGGAAATTTCTGGAAGTGTCAGTTATATACTGAATATATACTGAGATGCAGAGCCTCATATGAAGTCATATGAATTCATCATTTCTCAGCACAGCTTATGTGGAGGCAAGGCAGAGGCAGGTCACATGCCTCTTTTTTACACACCGACTGCAAGATGACATCTGTGCACCTGGATTTTTACATATGCAATCACCTGCTCATGTGGCCCTCTGCAGAAAACGTAGCTTTTAAAGATAGCTCTTTTGATCATAAGCATTAGTGCACATCACAGAGTGATCTGAAATAAATGAAAGGTAGGAATGGTGTTTAAATGTGTCTGTGCTTATAAGCGTGCCTAACTTCTAGAGCAGTCTGCCTTTTAAATGTAAATGCTCTTAAACGTTTGAGAATCCAGGACTGTAATACTCTGGCTAGGCAACGCGAGCGTCTAATACAAGACCATGCGGCAAACTAAATAAAGTCGACACACCCACTCATACTTCTTCCAGAATGCTGTTAGAAAAGCAAGCCAAATTATCATTAATGTACATCCTGTCCTGAGTTGTACTCCACGCCGTTAGACACCAAATTGTTTTCAGCATCTGTGCTTAAATGGAAATTGCGTACAAATTTAGGCACAGAGTCCTGCTCTGGCAGCATGAGAATGAAGTTCAGTTATGATGGCAAAAGGCAGCTGATGTGCTGATCAGACATCTGGGCCATGAATACAGGCTCAATGAAAGGACAAACCTTGCAGAAAATAAATCAAAGTGAAGTCTCAATAATTACCTATTAAAATGGAAATTCAGCTTGTGTCTCATCACAGGTCAAACATGAGATTTCCTTTTTTTTTTTTTTTTTTTTTTTTAAAGACTGTTTTTTTTATGTCCCAGGGCCG
>JABJVR010000087.1:9393916-9405222 GCA_025773905.1 Chitala chitala
GAGAGAGAGAGAGAGAGAGAGAGAGAGAGAGAGAGAGAGAGAGAGAGAGAGAGAGAGAGAGAGAGAGAGACAGAGACAGAGATTCCTTCAATTTGCATTTGTTTTACAGACAGACACAGGCAAGCACCTACTGGAAGAACCTTATTTTAACAAGAGTAAATTGTCCCTTTTTGATATAAAACGTGGTCAAACCAATTTCATTCAGAAAACTCACACAAAAGATGAGGCAGCCACATCAAACTAACACAATAAGTGAATAAGACTTCCTCAACCAGGATTAAATTTTGACATAATGTTTACAGTCTATTTGTACAGAATTTAAAAAATCCCTTAAAGTTAGACAGATGGGAGCATCTACTTCACGCAGCCTATTTACGATGGTTGCCTTGGACAGCTGTTGTATCTTTTGTCATATTTTTCAGTGCAAAAACACTAAATGTGATGGCGAATTTGGACATAAGTATAAAATCATTGAGGTGCTCTGGACATAATTAGTAGGCATGGTTGTCAAATGGTAGGTAATCTCTCTCTTAGACAGGAGGTCATGGGTTCAAACTGCCTCCATGTCCATCACCCTGTGATGTGTTGGTGCCCTGTCCAGGATTTACCCTACCTTGCACCCTAGGTTGTATAAAGTCATGGCCCTGAAAAAAGTTGTCGCATATAATGGATGGATGGTAAAAATGATCACACCTGCACAGGTAAAGTTAATTCTGTTCAAATATCATAACTACTAAGTTCTGTTTCTTATTCAGAACTAAAATCAACAAAGTTCATTCTTCAAGTTTTTTTATTTTCATAACTATAACCAACTTTAAGTTGACATATAGTGTTCTGCTTTGCATACATCTGTTTATGGATCTGTGAAGCTCTTAACAGCTCCGATTCAAGAGACAATTTGAATTCTTTGTGCTTTACTGGCAAAAATCTGTAAAACTGAAACATAAACAAAACCAATTTGTAACAATTTGCATCTTTATCTAATTTAGCACACATTTGATACTCACAACAAACAAATTTGTGAATTGTCAACATGACTGCAATTTACATAAATTACTATTGCTGCATAAACAATTTATGGGCATTAACAACACAACATAAACACAACTAATAACACAACTCAGAGCTGTTTGTCCCACACAGACAGAAAGTTGTGACTGTAACAGATAAGCAGAAACCTGGAGTACAGATCTGAGGCCATGCCCAATCTCAGCTGCAACGCCCAACCCAGAACACTTTCGGGTCAACACTTAAATATCTTTGTAAAATTAATTGAAAATTATAATTATTCATTCATTTAGCAGTTGCTTTTATCCAAAGGGACTTACATTTCTCACACTCACACACACACACACACGTACGTTACAATGAGCTAGCGCTGGGTGTCTTGCTGAAAATTTGTTAAACCACTGACCTTTTAAGATATTCAATAGCTGCAGCCATAATTATCTGTATTTTTTATAATAACTATTACTGTTTTTAGAAGCAGTTAAGAGTAGATGTAATAATTATAAATGCAATAATTTTGTTACTTTTTTATTACTCAAAATGTTAGAACTACAATATAAAAAAGCAAACTGTCCACAAAGTGGCTATGGGAACAGCACGTGTTCCTGGACTGAGAGACAGAGGAGTCCAACAAAGCTGTCTGCTGTGTACATGTCGGTTATCGCAAATGATGCGAACATCGTTTAACTGAACTAGAAAACTAGGCACGACCTTAATACAGCTCTGTGCTTAAAGTTACTCATAATGATAATGACAGTAAAACAATCCCATAACAATCGAGCAAACACAGTAATAGCAGCATACAAAAATCACGCTAGAGGCCTGGGCCTGGTCACTCCTTAAATCACTAATAATTAAATGCTGACACCACACACTAATGTTGAGTAATGTTTGTGCATGTTTCCTACTTGCTAATTACATTAGACTTGCCTTTGTTTTTGTCAGTATTACATAAAAAAAATTTAACAGTTTAAACAGGTAAAAATGTGTTTTAAGGTTTTTATTCCTTATCAAATTTTTTTTTTTTTTACAATTTGAATTATGCATTTTGACATTTTGTGAGTTCCCATGGAATGCTTTGGTGTCTCACTTCAGTAAATGTTTTTTTCCCCTTTAATTATTTACTCATTAAAATGTCCTCCCTGCATTAATCACTTAATAAAGGCACTTAAATATTAAAGCTTTTACCAAACATATCTGAAGTGACTGAATTGTAGGGCTTTAGATGCGTAAAAATCAAACAGCTTTTGAACGTTGCTCTTCAAAGAGGTAGCATGATGTGTTCTCAGAGGACCGGCTTTACAGACAGAACGATGGACGGTTCGAGCTGGTTGTTTGCTCGCTTCTCTTCCTTGTTCATACTTCCGAGGGACACTCTTCTCTCTTCCCCCTGCCTCGCCCTGACGTATATCTGTATGACAGACACCTTGACAATACACAGACTGGTTTACTGTGCCTACCTCTGTTGTCCGGCTCAATTTCACAAGTCTGCAGTATCATTTTCACTGAATAATTACAGCCTGTAATGTTTTAATAACAATGCCATCTTTTCTAAAACACACATATCACTTTATACCACTCTAGACCATCATTAATACTCTTTTTTTTTTTTTATTATAAAGATACACCAGGAAATACTCATTGCTTTATATTTAGAACCTAAATAAAATATAAATTACATAAGCTATTTCATTTTCAGAATGTAACTTTGTTTTTTTGAGCCACATCTTGTAGAACACAAGACTACAAAACATACATGTATGACTCACATGCATCTCTCTGACCACATTATACAGACGCTGCTGTAAAAAAGCACCTTTGAATTCCTCATCCTCCTCATGGCTTTGTAAATTATCAGCTGGAACCTTAACATATTTTATCATCACATAAATGTGATTAAGTACAGCAAATAAAACATAAAAAGACTATGTAGGAAAGATATATTCATCGTGCCTTGGTATTCCTTTGACTCGTGCCTTTTTACTCTGGTGTTCTGTGTCATATACGAGCGCGCACGCATCTGCAGACATGGGTGTGTTCGTCTCGCTGCCGTTTCCCGTGTGTAAGTGACACCACAGTGAGGACAGCAGCAGGCTCCAGGCTTGCTGTCAGAAAGAGAAGCCCGTAATAAATTGTATTTGCTCCTACATAGACTCTGGCTCCCAATCTCATTCACGATTCAACGTTTCTCCTGTCAACAAAAACCTGAGAGACGCAGACAGACACAGCCAGCTGTGCTCCACGCTCC
Organism: Chitala chitala; assembly: GCA_025773905.1. Taxonomy (NCBI): domain Eukaryota; kingdom Metazoa; phylum Chordata; class Actinopteri; order Osteoglossiformes; family Notopteridae; genus Chitala; species Chitala chitala. Next base: position 9,397,173 of record JABJVR010000087.1, read on the forward strand.
GGACTGCCTTCTGTCAGCAAGACCCGTGCAGTGCTGCCCTACATGACTGGAATATCTGAACAGTTAAGAGCCCATCCCCAGAGAAGTTATTCTGAATAAATAGCCTAGGATTCCAAATAATTATTGTACCTTATTGCCCGTTGCTGTTGTAGGAGTTGTTATTACTGCTATACTGAAATGGAATGTGGAGTTCGGCTCCCCATAGAAAAACTGTGCCACGAGGCCACGTTCTCCCGTCTACTGTAAACATCACAAAAGCCAAACATGTTTTCTGTGAGGAGGGAAAAACTGATAGAACAGGCCACATGTCCAGTGAACACGCAGCACGTTAAAGCGCACTCCAGCCGACTCCTCGAAGACCCTACGCGTTCCACAAGACGGGGTCTAAACACAAATGCAGGATTTACTCGTATAGTGAAAAAGAGCTGCACTAAACGCGGCTTTGGAAAAGCCTTTAATGCCACAGCATAAGCTGCTCAATGTGAATCTGCTCTGATGGAAGCTGAACACACGCCGAGGTGGAATCAGGAGCGGAGTCACGTGACCAGGGAGCGGACAGGGGGCGAGGAGCTGTTATTGGGGGTCGTGGAATAACTGCAGAACGGGCTAGAGTGTTAACGATATGTAGGGGACTGTAAAGTGCAAAAAGGAAAGGACAAACAAAAGGGCTGCTGTTTCAGCATAAAGTACACTTAGCACACGCTTGTTCACCAACATGCACAGCTGACATTCATTACACAAAACACAGCCTGAGCATAGATATAGGAAATAGATTACAGAGAAGTCAGGAAGTAGTGAGAGAAATTGACACTGAAATGAACGAGTGAAGCGAGCATGTCTGAGCAGGCCACCTCATACAGGGGCATGGAACATGTCCTCAACAAGATCTCACAGTCTCCACACCTCCCACTGTCCACCCATCACGCTGTGTGCTCCCATGACTACGGCTGGGTGTCGTTTACATTTGATCTTTTCCAAATCCGATTCCATTTGTGCTCATCACATCCGGATCTTATCTGTTTCGATTATAATATGCAAAAAAAAAAAAAAAAATTTCTCTTAAGAGAGTTCAACTTCAGCAACAAACGTTACTTGATGCAGTTATGGCATTTCTATATATGTTTCCAGACAGAATAAGCTTAATATTTCTTAAACCTATATATCCACAAATACGCAAAGGTGAAAAGAGTGCAAAGTGCATGGAACAACAAAGTCAACTGTCTGGCAGTTGAATCATGTCAACTGGACATCTGCTTGTTGATAGGAACATTTCACTGCTCATCATAGTTGCTTCTTCAGTAGTGAAACATTCCTATCATGAAGCAGACGTCCAGTTGACATGATTCAACTTCCAGACAGTTGACTTTGTTGTTCCATGTAAAAAAGTTCAAATCACCAGTGACTACTGCAGTGGCCAATGAAATTTCAGGGCTCACAGTCATATCACAGCGGCGTGGTGGTTATCACTTTTCCCTTGCACCTCTAGGCCTGGAGTTTGATTCCCTCCTTGGGTCTGTGTGCGTGGAGTTTGCATGTTCTCCCTGTGCTTGGTAGGTTTTCTCCGGTTTTCTCCCACAGTCCAAAGACATGCAGGTTACGTTGATTGGTTTGTTTAAATTGCCAATAGTGTGTGTGTGTTTGTGTGTGTGTGTGTGCTCTGCGGTGGGTTGGCGCCCCGCCCTGGGTTTCCCCTGCCCTGCGCCCTATGTGTTCTGGGATGGGCTCCAGGCTTCCCCGTGACCCTCGCCAGGAATAAGCAGTATAGACGACTGACTGACTGACCAACTGACCGACTGACTGACAGACAGTCATATCAAATGTGAGTACTGTGGTGGCCAATGAAATTCCATTGCATGCACCAGTGCAGTGTTCACTGAAGACAGTGTTGACAGAAAATATGCATGTACGTAATGATTAGTGGAATCTAAATTCAAATGTCTCATCAACTTCCTGGTTATTGAAAATTTGGAACCAGTTCTAATTTGGAACCCATTCTTGATACCCAACCCTACTTATTACATTAATACAGGACACTATATAAAGATGTTGCAACAGGCAAACACAAAAACATAAATATGAAAAAGAAAACAGGACAAGAGGCTAATTGCTGTTTAAATGAGACTTGATTGAAATCTGATCTTAGAACAAGAGCTCTCTGCTGAAAAAAGGACCTTGAAAATACCACCTCCAGAGTGCCCAATAACAAACATAGTGATGTCATATCCATAGCGGCTTGACCAATAGTGCAACTCCTTCCAAAACATATGAACCTATATCTCAGACTAGCACACTAACCTGACCCTTGTTGCTTAAAGAGCTCCTCCTTTATTCAGTTTGCAGAACGTATGTGACAATTCAAACAGCATAAGTCAGAGCAAAGAGAATTATTAGGAGGGAAAGTAAATGTAAGGCATTTGTGAAACATGTTTTTCTGCTCAATTGCTAACATGCATGATGTCCAAATTTAAATATCTGCACTCAGTCAACAGTGATATCACAGTGATAGCACAGTCCAAAACTAACCCTCAGAGTTTATGCACAAAATACTTTCCTGAAGTACAGTATTGATTCTCAGGTAAAGACATAATTCTACACTTATAAATACAGACCAAAATCTATGTCAGAATGTAATAACCATAAGTCCAGGCTAACCTTGGACAGGATACCAGTATACTGTGAAAAAGAGGCTCTCAGTACAAAGAACGTACACCAAGACACAAGTACACCTAATCCAGCCACCTTTGGGCTGTAAGACAAAACTGCAGTGTGACGAAACTAGACGAAATCTTCACAGGAAGTCATCAAAGCACAGGAATAATACACCCCACCCTTTGCCTTTAGTGGAGCTCAGTGGAACAGCTGGGTCGCATGCAAATCCTCTGGGACATGTCCGAACAGGTGAAAACATGAAGGTGTCTGCTCTCCCCAAACACTGATCACAGTACTGTGCATCCATCAGCATCACAGAACATATAAAAGGACATCATCTACTGACAGGGCAAATGTAAACCACATGTACACACTAAATTATTCACCGAAAAGTGCACGCAAGACGTGAACTGCGATAGCTCGTTTTAATGCCCAACAACAAGCTCTGTGAATAGTCCATATCCTTCACGGCGTGGAAAAGTGACGCACTCAGAAGAGAACTGTTGTAAGGGGATATCCCGGGAGCCGTGGATGCTTGCTCACACAAACCACTCGAAATCATCCTGCTGTCAGGGGCCACAGCGTGTTCGATAACAAAAGAAGGATCGGCAGATTCCCAGTACATCAAAAATATTCTATAATCAACCATAAAATCATTTCAAAATATAGCAATTACTGTCCCAAATGCATTTAAACACATCAAATGCATTTGATTTGAATAAATTCTTTCAAGTGACGTGTGTACAAAAAATGCAATTATCATGTGCAGTTTCACATCCTGCGGCAAGATGATTACAAGCTTGCTAGTTCACTCAGACACCATTGCTGACAATCAATTCTTGAAGAGACAGCAATTTTATTTCACCTCTGCAATTAGGTTTTTTTTCCCCCCTCGACACTGCACTCAGAAAGAGGATGCATTTGCCAAAGGGACTTTAAGGAACTTAAGTAACAGAGTAACGGAATAATTTTATATTTTGTTGATTGTTGTCTACCATTAGAGACAATCCGGTCTTAAATAAAAAATGAACACTAATCAGCCCCATCAGAAGAAATAAGAAGTGGGAGCTCTATCAAGCTAGTGTTCGGCAGCTTCTGTAGAGTCATAGGGAGCCCTCACATGCCATCTGAACATTAGTTTACTTGCCAACTTAAATCAACAATAGGAATCAAGTTCTATAGCCAAGTATGTGGGATGCATACGAGGAATTTGTTCTCTGCATTTGACCCATTCCCCTAGGGAGGAGTAGTGGGTAGCCATTTTTCAGTGCCTGGAATGTCTTGCTCAGGGACACACACAGTGGCTAGGCTGGGGTTCGAGCCAGGAGTCTTCTGCATCCCAGCCCGATGCCTTAACCACTTAGCCACCAAGCCGCTAAAAAAATGCTTACAACAATAAACAATAAAGGCAGGACAGCATGGAAAACTTTCAAAAGACTGTTACTTTGTAACCTGTCCAGAAAACCGTGACTCCTCAACATCGGGGTTAATGATTTGTTAGTGCTGTAACGGTTTAGTCAATGTAATGACCCAAAAAAAAAAAAAATTTTTTAAATCTGAGCCATGGTTAAAGTATCCAGTAACAGAAGCTATAAATCACTTAGAAGGTTTTAACTCAACTGGCTTCAAACTAAAACTGCTGCTGAGTGTGAAACTAAAGATTTCACTATCTGTGTTTGGTAAGAGTGTCTTACAGCACAACTCCCCCATGAAATGATGCATCATGGTCTGAGATGATGGAGAGAAGGACAGACCACTCAATCATTATGCCGTAACTCTTATTTCCAGCCATCCTCAATACCAGGCCTGCAGCTCAGCCTCAAACTCTGCTGCACCAAGTACAAACCACTCTGGAAAAATACTCCAGTTACAGAGGCGCAATTAACTCCACACCTAAGTCCCAAGCCAAAGTCTTCAGAGCAATTCTTTCGTAACTAAAACCAAACTCCAACAAGACAAGTTAAGTTTCACAGAGCTGCAACATCCTCCACTTTATCTGCATTCTCAGACTAGATCTAGAATAGGAAGTTTCATCATAAAAGGGGCCAGCCACTTTGTAGCTAATGAATTAAGTCTGCACACTCTTTTTCCTTTTTTTTTTTTTTTTTTTTTTTAAATCCAGTTGTGATTTAGTGCCCAGTCACTTTGGACTGTGGACAGCATCAGTATTAATTTTCATTTATTTGTCAATATTTCAAAATACAGACTCCTGCAGATGCGTCAGTTGGGTGCTCAAGTTCCCAAAAAAAATGTGAACACCATCACAGTAAATTTTATTAATTTCAGTTATCTGAAAATAACACAATTCCAGTTTCAACATTTTGTAGTACAGTCATATATAGCAATGCTAATGTAATTATAAATTATAGATTGTTTTGGATTTAAATTGATTTGTTTCAGAAAGGATTATTGTTTAAGCACGGTTTTTAAGGTGGGTACGCTTGTAATTTATTAATTTTTGTAAATAAATTAGAAAAAAGTTAGAAAAAAGTAAGATGTTTTACATTTTATACTTAACATTTAAATTGCTGAGTCTGTGTGTCTGGAATGTAATAATACTCATCAGCTGTTATTGTCGTTACATACATATAGATGTTACACGTACATGTCACAACCAAATTTGTTCTTTGCATTCAGCCCATCGTCTTGGGGGGCAGCAGTGAGCAGCCACACACTGCACCCAGGGAGCTAGTGCTGACTGTCTTGCTCAGGGACACACCTGGAAGATGGGCTAGGATTTGAGTCAGGAGACTGCTGCCTCCCATCCTGATATTCTACCCATTGAGCCACCAGGCCTTAAAATGTTGTATCAGCAAGGATGGGGTTTGAACCTACACATGCATAGAGAACAATGAATTAGCAGTTCATCACCTCAACCACTCAGTCTGCTTGAATACCCCTCCATTTCCTGTATTGACAGTTTCACTTTTTTGAGGTATTACATAAAACCAAATGCATGAATGATATATTGTCCCCATAAGAAAAGAGATTAGAGACTGTTAATGATACACAACAGTAAAATTATCTTTGCTGTTTTATCACACAGTTAAATGAAATGTGCCTCAGATGCATTTATGCTATAACAGGAAGAACAAATAGTGCTAAAGCTAGGCCTTCACATGACCCGTGACCACATGACCACAGACGAATCAGCTGCAGGCTAACAGGTGCCCTCTGGGCCAAAACCTGGGTGACTCATTGCCTTGAGCAAAGCCGCAGGCACCTTAGGACACAAACATCTCACCGCTGGCAGCACACGAGAGAGAAAAGAGACACCTCCACCCAAACAGGCAATAAAATCCCCTTCATCCAGTTCTGACACTAGAGACGCAAGCCCGAGAGGACCAAATGCGGTGCTGTGCCTGCAATGAAATGGCTTGCCTTTTATTTGTCCTGGGAGGCTACAGTGAGGGCTCGGGTATCTGTGTGCGACCCCCTGCAGGGGCCATGAGGCTGTACAGAGTGCCAGGGGTGTACTACAGTGGTGGCAACTGTCCAGTGGTCTAGCCCTAGGGTTACAGGGTACAAGTCACAGAGGAGTACACCTCAAACCCAGAGGCTGCATGGGCAAATGCATCGAGCCACAAAGGCAGCCCAAAGAGCGATGCTGCCGTGAAGCAGTCACCCAAACTCGCTCGCACACAAGCGCCTGTACCATCCTGAATCTCTCATCCATCTCTAGGGTGAATAGACAGAGAGGGTCACGAGCTGTAATGACAGAGAACAGCGTTAGAAAAAGTAACGCTGTAATACTGGAATCCTTATCTCTCCCTCGCTTGAACTGCAATAGGTCACAGTGCTGGGACACGGCTCTTCCATCGTTGCAATCCATTTGCTGACCTGGGTCTGATTTCCAAATCACATTGATAAGTAGCTTGGAATTGCATCTGGAAATAAAATCAGGCTGAAGCGGCGGCCTTATCGGAACGAGACCGCTCCGCAGTACAGGGGCCGGGGTCCGCGCTTTATCCAGCACCATCTGTCATGGATTATTTTACGGAAAACTGATCATTACGCGCACAGATCGCTCACCCTCTCTCCCCACATCGCTTCCTTTTCATCTTTATTATTCATGGATTCTAACCCAAAAACAACAGAGTTAGTTAAATACTGCTGGATAGATAAAAATTAATAAATTAAACAAGTTGTTCCAACTTGCTCCATAATCCGTCATTTTCTTGCTCTATATCAACATTGTTGCAGAATGACAAAGATCAGTTAGAGTTGAAATTAATTTACATTGCTAATGTTCCTGAGTTCTGTTAATAATAAAAAAACACAATGAATGCATACATGCATATATCCATTTTACAAAAGTACTTGAACAGGTTCGTGGTGAATTTCAGTCTTTATCGGGAGTGGAGTCTTTATCGTGCGTAATGTTTCAAACTGGGTAGCGGTAAGAAGACATAGCAGTCCATCAGAGGGCAGTGACATATCCACACATTTATGCATAAGGAGTACAGAGTTACTAAAAACCTGGAGAGCATGTTTAAGGACTGTGTGAGGAAACTGGACCTTCTGAAGCCCACACAAACACATTAAAACCATGGAAACAGTGTGACCATGTTTAAGCCACACACTGTAAAGCAACTGAATAAAACTACCTCCAAGACGGAGAATGTCAGTATGAAGACATCAGTCCTACTGGTAAATTGCAGAAGTTTCTATGCCGCATACACAGTTGTAATAAAAGAAGAAGAATCACTCATGTTGGGCTCCACTAATTATTGCATTTTTTATCTCTTCTTTTTTCATAATGTCATTTAGTTGTCCTGTTTTATTTGGGAATGAAATATGAATCTTAATCTCCCATAACTAAAGGGAAATTAATGTGTAATTGTGACAAAAATGGAGAGAGACAAGGACTAGAAAACTGCAAGGAAGCAATTAAATTTGAATTTTGCACCTTTATTATTTAACATGCAGCAGTGTAGAACGAGGAGGATGAAGTCACACGTTAGAGATGAAGGCTGTGGGTGTGTCACCAATGCACGCCTTCCAAATCCCAGCACGCAAATTTCTGCTCCAACTTGCTCTTCACGCAATTTCATGCCACCTTTTCGCACTAATCCCCACTATTCTAAATCACAGCAGCTCAGAACTCCGTTTAGAGGGAGGAGGGAAGAAAGACAGACAGAGAAAGGAAATCAGTGGCCATCGTTAATGCAATTTGCTATTATTTCAAAGACCAAAGCCAAGCCGTCAGTCGCACGGCCATCGCTAATGAGATCTGCGGTAATATTGAGAATGGGAAGCTAGCTGTCATCTGGTAGGTGATGGTTTTAAGACTAAGCAGCGATACTTCATTAATTAACCTTCACATTCTATGTAGATCTGCTCATCAAGATGCAGTTAATTAAAGAAAGGTCATATCAAGGGCTGCATGGAGGCAGTGCTA
>JABJVR010000087.1:9406097-9420483 GCA_025773905.1 Chitala chitala
CCCCCCCCCCCCCCCCCCCCCCCCCCCACCCAGCCCCCCCCCCACCCCCCCCCCACCCCCCCCCCCCCCCCCCCCCCCCCCCCCACACCCCCCCCCCCCCCCCCCCCCCCCGCCCCCCCCCCCCCCGCCCCCCCGCCCCCCCCGCCGCCCCCCCCCCGCCCCCCCCCCGCGCCCCCCCCCCCCCCCCCCCCCCCCCCCCCCCCCCCCCCCCGGGCCAGAGTGGTAAAACGGCACTGAAGAGGCACCATCCCCAGGCTCTGTGCTTTTGACAGAAATGAATTTGTTTGGCCCCGTTTTTCATCTTGTCAAAAGCGTTAATGGATAAAGCTACAGTAAAACATTCATAATTCTTGATCGACAGCATGTATCTTTTCACATCCCAAAGGGGGACAACGTCTCCCCCTAGCTGTTCTTCCCTTTCGATTTTGTGAGTAAAGACGACTCTGCTGGATATAGCACTAAAACACCCTCTCAAGAAGCAAGCATCAAATAGTCATGCTTTGTGTGACAGTGAAGTTCACTTTCTGCAACAGTTAACTTATTTATGCCTCTGTCTATCTTTACCGCTGTTTTCAGAGGTATCATGCGTGACAAACCGGAGTGCTTATATATGCAGTGAAAATGGAAATCATTTTAATAACATTTACTTCCTCTGTTATCCACTGGTTAACGTTACATAATATACTAACTCCTAACAGGAGGATAGCGAGACCTGCTAAAACTACTGGCTAAATGTGTTGTGTTATTGTGTGGGGTGATTTTTCAGGTATTGAGCTCTATAAATGGCTTCTGAATGTGCATATTAGCAGCATCACACAGACAGAACCATTTGCTGAGACAATAAATAAATGTATGGCAGTTTTTCTGAGTTTACTTTTCCTCGCTGATGAGAATGAATTGGAGGGGTTGAGATGTGCGTTCATCATGAACAGTAGGCCTGTAATAATGGGACCCCAGGCCCTCAGCTGGTGGAGGGGCTTGGACAGGGGGTTGGGGGGGCTCAATTGATGATGAAGATGCTCCAGAAAACCACAATGGCTGATAAGGTTCATACAATATTGTAATCTTAATCCTACTTCGAAAATGAACAACACAAGTGAGGTAGCTGTTTGAGTCCACGCTTGCGTCAGCCCTCTCCTGGTGTTGAGATTGCCTTGGGAACTGTGCTCAAGCCTGCTTGGCCATGACCTCTAAGATGCTCCCCTGGGGCTGCCCTCCTTGTAGCAGGAATACAGGCTGAGGGCATTATGGGGGGGAGGGGAGGTGGGCTTTACAATATATCATCGAGCATCTCGCGCATCAGTACGTCATCATGACTAGGCAACTGCTCATACAAACACTGCTCATGTCCTTAACTGTCTGTGATAGGCATTAGGAACTGCACAGAGTCAAACGCCATTAGTCTTACAGATGAGCCCAGCCAAGGGAAAAAGAGTCTCATTGTTTACCTCAAATAGGGGCTGGTACTTACGGAAGGGCCTGCTGCAATTTGTAGTGCTGGGAATGGCTGGTGCTAGAGAACAGCGCTGGAGAGCCTTTTAAAAGAGAAAAATCACTGGGAACGAGCCGTCCGTCTTCCAGCCGCAGATCACAAAGTCACTGGCTGTGCAGTTTACTTGGCTGACGTACAGGGAGCTTAGCTTAGCACCTCGGTATCAACACAGCTATGGTCTGGCCTTATTATTCACAGAGAACATTCTGGACCAAGAAGGTTCTAGGGCCTAAAGGAACAGTGAACAGAAGAATGCTTTGCTCCGTGTCGGTGATCAGTAAAGACACATTTATAGTCGTGGACACGCAACAAGTGGAAGGCACTTCACCCAAAATCCAACATAGAAACCAACAAATATTTCAGTCATTATTATAAGACGACTTTTGACTTGCCAGCTTAATGTGTACTGTACTTTTACTCCGTTTCTAAATTAGCCACAATACTATACAATGGATCGTTTTTACTTAGGTGGTTGATGGAGGTGGAGTGTTATGTTGGTAACATTGCTGTCATTTACATTACTTTAAACCAGAAATCTGGTGGTCTCAGGATCTCTGTAGCCACTGTCCTACCGCCTGGACCAAGAACCAAAAAGCAGTGCTATAGACTTTGCATATTATTTGCCAAGAACTAGGCAGGAATATATTCAGACTGTCCAAATGTTAGACACAGCCTTTTCTTCCCTCATTAATCTGCCTCATCACACAGTTAATTACAAACAAGCTGAGCTATGTTGTGCACTGCCCTTCAATACTATTTAAGGAGTCGAACCCAAAGAAGTGCTTGCGATCACATTGCCATAAAAAGCAACTGGATGAAAACTCTGTGACAAAAATTCATTTGAGTCTTTAGGACAACTTTCTCTTTTGTTCAAGTTCAGCAGTTCTGGCAAATTGCTTGGTAAGCAGACAGAAGTGTTAATGGGATTCATATTAGAAATAACTGCCTCTCAGCTGCCAATTCTCCAGGATCTCATCTTATGCCATTTGTTCAGTTTCACACTGAATTGAGCCATTGTTAGACTTTTCTTTTTAAGTGGCAAACAAAGACTTCCAGCGCAGAGTTTTAGATTGTTCCATCCGCACACAGGGCTGTACTTTATTGTCTTTTGCTTCTGTAACACATATTAATATTAGGAATTTGTTTCAGAAACAAAAAAAGTTATCTATGAAAATAAACCAGAGTTCTCCCACGGTTATTTTATAACGATAAAGGAGGGCACACAGAAGGGTGCAGAGGCAGCAGTTTAGTGGATTACAGAGGCAGCACAGTCATAGGAAGTGATGTCATGTTGCGTGCCCACAGGGACTCTTCTAAAGCACTCCTGGCAATGTGACGTTTTTGCTTAAACCTCAGCACAAGGAAGAGAATTAAGGCAGTGATTAAATGACGGTGGCAAATGATTGGTTGACAAGTGATGAAAAGCCTTCTGCAAATGATCTGATAATGATTAAAAACCAAAATGTTCCAAGCTGAAAGTGATTGCAAAGTGTTTCATAATAAATGAATGCATTTATTTTTGTACGCTGATTACCTTCATACGTAGGCTTTACCCATAATTTTTAAATATTTTAGTTAGCTCAGATTAAATTACAAGCCAGCAGTTTGATTCCTTAGGTTAGATATCTAATTGAAACAGTAATACGTAAAATGACTTTGGGGTCAGGAAGAATAATAGACGCATTTCACGAGCCGTTTTACTCATTAAAATTTACAACGGGAGAACAGGTAACGTTAATCTAATGAAAGAACGGATATCTTGCTTAATTTGGAGGAGCCAGCAATCTGTTGAGGTAACATATTCTAGCATAAAATTGTCTTCTGGGGTAATCTTAATTTGTTGTAGGAAGCAATGGTCTGTTTCAGTGTAGTGTATAGTCTCACATTTTTAAAGCAGTACCTGTGTGTGCTATTTGCAAGCAGCTGCTTATATCTTTTGCTAACCCCAGTGGGTCGTCTCTACAGGCAGCATTACCACCAACGGGATGGAGTCTCAGTTTTCTCATGGCTTTAGCAGTTTTCAGTGATTTGCTTTTATATACTATTGTCTCCTAGGATGTGGAGGCTGGCTCTAAAGACGATTAAAATCTACATAAAATGAACAAGAAACAAGTATTTTAAAGATCTGAGGTAGGACATTTAGGATAAACAGGGGGTGTTTGTTGACAGTTTAAACTTGATTGCCTGAATAGTAATAAATCTGCTTGAGAAGATGATAACCTGCTCACAGGTATGTTACAAGCTTTTGTTAAAAAAAATGATGCGAAATAATAACAGTATACAGAATGAATTTTCCTTGAATCACAGAGCTGCCTGCCTGTTCCTGCTGAATGCATAAACACTACCCCAATAGTTGGCTTAATTCGCTGAGGGACTGTATTAGCGACTGTTGAAATTCAGAATTTTCAGCAGGAGAGCTCAGGCTTTCAGCGTGAGAGGCCCACTTCACGGACTGACAGCTTACATAACCTCACCAACCTGCATGTCACAGCAATGACGGGGCTTGTGGAGCCCTGGGAAGGAATGTTATTTCTTTCTTATTTGACAGCACTAAATTATTTTCAATGTTGTAAAAAAAAAAAAAAATTACTCCAATCCTGCTGGGAGTTTTTGTTTCTGATCTGCTGGAATATATCAGTTGCAAAGAATGATTAACAAGTCAAAGGTAAAAACTGGTGACAAAGTCACCATCGTAGTGCGTGGAGTAATTCTCTGTTGATAGGCTGCGCTTATCCCAAGCGTTGGCTGTTTTTTTTGTGTGACCTCAGAAGCCTTGTGCCTCAGTGGGCTTCTATAAAAAGTGACGCTCTTTAAGTAGGGCTGTGAAAGGGCATTATGTGTCAGGTTTGAGGAGGGGGGGGGGGGTTATTGTAGCTGATCTCTATTGCATTGCGGAAAAAGCTTTGTGTTGCAGAAAGTGTGGTATGGTGCATTGGGGCAGACATTAGCATATTAAGCATGTACTATGCATGTCGACACTATGTACAGTGAGTGGTGTGTGTGACAGCCACTGACTCCGGTCATGGTGTCATCAGCACCGGGGCCGGGGGCCAGCAGCTGCCGGGCAGGGGGGCATTACTGTGGGCCTCTGCAATAATTTATCCGGCAAGCGCGACGAGCCGTCACATCCTCCTGACAGAGAGCCGGGGTACTTTATCAGTGTGCCTGTAAATCAGCCATATGTGGGGGTGCAGACGGCAACATTGTTTGATCTCTTTCAGACACTCTAATAATCTGCCTGTCTCTGATTGATACCTTCACACAACAAAGCACATTACAGCAGTAACCGGAGGGCCATCTGTGTATCTGTACTGGTCAGCAGCATTGCGCGCGAGCGGGCTTGAGAGCGCGTAGGCTGGCAGCCGGAATAGCTTGCGTGTGTGTTGGGGGGGAGACGGTGAATTTAGGCTGGTTGTAGGTCTGGGAAAACGCAGACCTCTTCCAATTACGGACGTTGGAAGTTCTGAGTCGCACGATGAAGGAAAGGGCTAATGGGTCTTTGGAAGCAGCAGTGCTGTGGTCCGCGTGCGTTCGAGTGTGGCGTGTGTGTTTATGCACGTCTCGAGGAGCTGCCAGGGACCTGAGGAACGGTGTAGTTCAGCATCGTTTGCCGCACTTCTTTTGATAGGCCTACAAAGGAAGCATATTCTCATCTGAGAGAGATGTTATCGGGATTGACACAAACACCCAGAGGAGAAAGATTGAGGTGAGGCAGTGAGCCAAAACAAACAAAGAAAGAACAGAGAGCTATCGTTAGGGTAACGATTGAAATGGGATCTTCTGCTTTGTTTTCCCCCCCTTCCTTAAACAGCAATAAAATCTAAGAAGTATTCTGTTTGCTCATTTGTTTTTGAACATGGCGTAATAAACATTTAGTAATTCACTGAATTAAAAATGTTTTACAACATTTTCCATAGCAGTTGCTATACAACAATAAACACAATATAACACTTTATGCAGTTTTACTCCTTATAAAAGTGATTGAGGACTTCATAAAGTTTTTGTTTTCTGGAGCAGGCGTATTGTTAATTATTAATAGGTTGCTAATGAACAGCCACAACCCTTAGAGCTTATTCTTATGTAAACATTTACAAAAAACCTTTAGTATGTAAAATGTTGAATAAAGACTTACATAATCACTTAAACATACCAATTAAATAAATAAATAAATAATGTATTTCACGTGTCTGGAAAATTGTACTCTTTTAATAGCGGAAGTAACCAATCAAAGGAAGGACATCGTAAAGCAGGTTTGCCTGCTTCCCACAGAGCGCAACAAATAATGTGACGTGACAATGCTGCTCTCACCAAGGTCTGTAACGGGTGTGGTGTTATACTCACTCGCTAACCTGGAGCTCCCTCAGCCCCATGGAAACAAACAGGGCTGTGAAAATAGCTCTCATTAATACCCCTTTCCTAATCAGCCCCATGATTGAGGCCGGGCTCTACATCTTTTCCCCACGCCGTTCCTTTGGGAGTGACGCTCCGACGGCAGCAGCTAGCGTACTTGTACTCGTACTCAGCGTCAACGGGAACCGAGGCGCATCCTACATTGGTGTCTCGTTGCAAACATCAATAGCGTCTTGGGGGGACGAGAAATGGAAAAATCCATTTGTACGTCTTGTCTTATTAAAATTATAAATGAGCGACGCTCTCATTACCCCAGTCCAGACAATTGCAGTCCCTGGTATATATCAAGACAATTGTTCTGAGTCGTTTTTCGCCACATGCCTTGATCTCCTGCTGTTCTTTCTCTCACCTATCCCCTCCTTTAAAGTGTTCTAAATTCTCTGGATTTAATTTATGGTTGTACATTTTTTTTTTTTTTTGCCACAATATCTTTTTGCCTGTTCAAGTAACGATCGTCATATCTGTAGGTTTCAGCTTTGACTAACGCACGGCTCATAAAGGCAAATAGCATCTTAAATGGTCGCTGCCTCAGGGAAGTTTGCCTTCATCGTGGAACCACTTTGTTAAACGCACGACACGCAGTCAGCATATAAAGATCTCGACCCCGGCGTGTACATAAGTACTTTTGTTCAGATTATATGCCCTTTTTCTCCTCCTTAAAACCTGGGGCCAATTTCTTATTCTTTAGCAAAACATGACAGATCATGTTCATCCAGGTCCATATTTATGGTACTTTGTACTATCATGTTTTGTTCTAGAAACTTGCTGAAACCAACTTAGTGAAGCCTAACCAGCCTACATCCGGACGTCAGCATCACTCAGTAAACACAGAAGTCAAGATGCGTTGTGGAAAAATAAAAATAAAAGCAGTTTGTGTAAACAGGCCCAGGCATGTATGCATGGTATATTTACATTTTAAAATTTTTCTGCACAGCTAGGTATTTGACAATATAAGCTTCTTCAATGGGACCAAAGCAAGGTGTTTCCTGGCTTGAACAGCTAAAGCTGGAGCAGGTAAGTTCCTGAGTTTAACTACCACCCTGCCCTTAGTCCTTCATCTGGTACTTACACTTTGAACAGAGTTTCACTGATTCTGACGATTACCAAAATTTTGTGCCACTGTTCTTAAGACGTAATGAATTTAAATGTCTGAGATTTAGCATCACTTCCGCTTTGCATTTTAGCTGTTAAACCAAAGCAGTTTGTCTTATAGACGTCCACTGCGCCTTATAGGAAACTGAAACCAGTAACAGCCATTATCACCTGTGCCCTGCAGTCAGACGTACCTGGTGCAGCTTAATGCTCTCGTTCTCTTCTCGAGATAAAGAATTCTAACGATGTAGCGGGTTCATCCAAGCCGCGGCTTTGGTGATAACCTTTTATCTCTGCCCTTCTAGCACGGTTTCCTGTCCTCCGTCTCCCGTGCACTTTCTACCTGAGCTGAACGATCTGACAGGAAAGATTGCTGGGAGGTACTGTAAATATCACCTTTCTTCTTATCTCCAAGACAAGACCTGTTTTCCGGTAAATAGGGGGACATGTAACTCAATATACTGCCTGAGTATTACTTGTGGAGGACATTGTAGGTGACGTGTTATATTGCCTGTGTGGCCCAGGAATGAACAATCAGATTAATAAGTAATGCAGATATATTGATAATGTTCGAGTTCAATCTCTTTTAGTGCGATTTCTCAGTTGAAAGGTTAATGTTACTCCCGATAGTAAAGTGCTTAGTTTTTTTGCCAATAACTTACTAATGTGACTTCTGCCGTTCACTTGTAGCTACAGCTGGCACTCTATAGAATTTCCTTTCTCCTAATTGCAGGAATATTACAATAAAAAACAAATCTGGCAGAGATAGATATTAACATAATCCAGAATGGCCATAATATGTGGTTTTAGCAGTCAAAAAAATTGACACTGATGTTGGTGGAAGGCATAAAAATAAGCAATTTTTCAGTACAATGGATGGATAGCTCCATATTTTACTTTTTGGTAGTATATTTGTTATTAAATTGTCCCTGTACTGGTGCCTGCAGAAATCTCCAGAGCTTGGCATGTTGTTTTCCTGAGCTCCTGGCAGCTCAACAAATGTCTGACCCACACATGAGAGCTACACAAGGCAAGAGAACCTTCTGTAGGCTCGACTTGTTTAGGTCTACCTACTGACTGTAAATATTTTACTGATGGCTCTCCTGAAGTTTTGGGCCATTTCTTGAAAAATCTCACAGTGATTATTAATAGATTTTGTACTTCATATAGTGTTATTAGCAAAATTTATCAAAATAAACCTTTTCTGTGAAAGAATCACATATACACAGTGTTGTAACTGAAAGCCACTGTGTACTTGTAACTTCTAGCAGCAAACAAATGCAGGGGCATGACCGGGAGTGTTGTGCCAGCGCAGTCAATATAAACAGGTTGATTGGGCTGAAAACCTGACTGTCGAGTGAGAAGCCGGTGACTTATAAACCCTCAAATGTTTTCTCGTGCTTTTGTGCATGAAAGTTGGCCATAAAAATGAAAAAAGCATTTTAATGTTAGAAATTTAATACATACAAGTGAAGTGTTTTGTAAAAAACTGTACCAAAAACATGCACACATATGTTAGTAATATCTCACAGTGCATCCACCCTACAGGGACAGAAACAGATATAGAAAATAATTCCTCGCAATATGAAAAAAGCAATCTTTTCGACAGCAACGCCATATACCCAAGGCTCTTGGTTATTTGTTGCCGTGGTTGTGCTTTCTTATAACTTGCACACTTTAATATTATGTTATTGTTTTATTTGAGCCTCAAGATAAAGTTTTATTTTATTTTGGGGGATTAACTTACTGTCTGGTATCCCTTGGTGTTTGTTTTGTTTCACTTTATCTGTGAATTATTTAGGCATGGCGAAGCAATGACAGAGCAGGTTGAGGAACTGAGATGGCCAGCTTTGGAAACTGTCTGGTTTTGCTGTTCGTCAGCCTGGAATCTGTCCTATCAATTGGTTTGGGCTTTTGTGTAAGGAAGCTGAATGATTTGCTCAAAAATAAATAAATAAATGCAAAAAGCAAAGCCAGCATAAAAGTCGACATGTAAATGAAGTGTGATTTTAGAACAACAGATTGTAGAGCACTCTTACTCAAAATTGTTAAAAGGAATAATAATGTGTTATCACCATGACTCTGGTAGATATGTATAATTTATAGCATTTATGCAGTGTGTTTTTTTTTTTACTGCTCAGTCTCCGTAAAGTTTCGGTCTGCGGCGAAGTGCTACATTGTGCCACATTCAATCAAATGGATGGTTTTAAAGGTACATTTTGCTTATATACAACTGATCTTTGTATTTTACGCAAGCCTTCTTGTAGTAACAGTTTGCTACCTAAAAAGAATCAACTGGGGAAATTTGATCTTAATGCTACTCTTATGGGAGAACGTACCTCTGAATTCCACAGTATGTTAATGAGCAACGAAAAAGTCCAGGGCAACTGAAGCCCGACTGATGGAAGAACAGTTTCTTCTTTTTGCTGATAATCATGAAAATAGGAAGGAGTGGCCTAATTCCTGCTCAAAAGGTCACAGAGATGAGTTATGAAGTCATGATCACCTGATAGGTATTCCCTAGTTAAATTTGACAAAGGGTGCCTGCCATTTTGTGCCTATAAAAATAGCATTCATTATAAATGATTGTTTGTGATAGTCGTAGCTCCTGGCACATCGTTCATAACTGCATTACAAAGGACTGGCACACTGAAATTATTGACCAAAACGTCCATTTAAAAATGTATATGTAATAACAAAAAAAAAAAAGTAAAGTGAGGAAGTTTTAAATACCGTGTACACAGGCAAAACCTAAAGTGCTAATGATAGTTTTCAACTTAGGTGTTTGACCAAAATGTTGCTGCTTTCATACTAAGGTCCAGAGTACTTAACCAAAGCTGATCCTGTAAAACTTTGGTGTGAAAACTGCTCATGGGCAAGCAAAATTAATTACTTTAAATTACAGAGGTGTGCGTTTAATTAATCAGGGGTGAACACTTGCAGCAGGCGTTGAGGTACCAAAACATCTGCACAAGTTGTGCTATATTGGCGGTGCTTGCACCGTGAGGGCGTTGTAGAGCGTGACCTCTGATGGCTGAACCCATCCATCTCTCCCCTTCTTCTGGTTGGGAGGGGGGGGGAGCACAGCCTTCGGCTGAGCGGTGCACCTGCAGGTTCAAATGACCCGCAGTGACCACAGGGCCAAGGAGCGGGCAAAGCAAAGTCCCCAGTGTCGCCTGCAGGTGCCTTCGCCCTGGATCTGGCCCCACAGCACACAACGCTGGGCTGACACATCTGGGTGGATGAGTCTATTAATAGTTTACCTTTTTGTCTTGGCGTTTCATCATTTTTTTTTGTGCTTGATGGCTCCCTGCTTTAAAAAAAAATTATAAAAAGAAGGAAGGAAGAGGTAGTTTGTCTCAGTCCGTGCCATCATATTTCAGCCAGTCTAGGAGTATCAATAAGGGTGAGAACAGTGACCCATGCAATCAGTTACCCAGCAGTACTGGGAGTGTGTGGTGATGTGTCTACCGATGGGTCTTGGCTCTCCACCTCGCTTCCAAGTCCTGCAGCGTGAGGAATGACTGCTTCCCCCCCACCCCAGATGCTGTGGATGCATTAAAAAGAAAGTGAGAAATAATTAAGACATCACACACCATTTCACCATCAGCACCGAACAATGCTTTACAGCACTCTATTTTCTGTTTTCTATATAGTCTTTCCTTGAGCCTCTCAATCTCGTGTTCCGAGCACAGGTGCGAGGCAAAGAATGAATAGCGAGCGTCTGCTAACCTCCAAGCACCGAGTAAGATCAATTCTTAATTCTCTACCACACCATCGGACACGGTCGAAGCAACATTTTGTCAAGCTCACAGGGGACGGGAGCAAACGCTCGCTAACATGAGTGTTTCCATTATAATAAGCCGTGCTGTTTAGCCGGAGTAAAACCAGAAGCGGTGTCAGATCCTTTCCATGTCTCTGCATCTCGGCGAAGCGTTGAGCTCTTAGCTCGAAACAATATCCAATATCCACAAACTCAATCATGGGGAGCAGAACTTAGCCGTGGCAGTCTGAGAGAGATCTCAGTAGGAAGTTTCTGTAAGAATTACTGCAGGGATATATATTTTTGCAGCTCCTTTGTTCTAATTGTATTACTCCGTACCTGCTCCCACAGGGCCTCTGCTGCAGTGGTGGTCGCTGTCATCAGTCTGCGTTGACAGGCAAAGTGAAGGCACCAGCCGAGGTGTCACGCTTATCACACAGTCAGGCGATCCGGAGGTGACATCCTCCACTGAATCAGTGACATTTCACGGACGGTGCAGATCTATCCGTCTTTGTCGAGCGCCGCTCTCAATTTTAGCATTCCTCGAGTTAGCATATTGATCATGGGGGAATCAGTTCAGTGCTGAACGCCCCCCCCCCCCTTCCCCATCGTCCCACAGTGGGCAGCTCCAGTCCCCTGGAATGTCCTGTCACTTTTCACTGAGGCGGTTTTTAATCTCTCCAGCTCCAGAATTCAGAGCCTGGATGTCATTAGGCACTGCTGTTCTGGAGCCACTATTCTTTAAAATACATAATCTGTAATGACCTGTGCAGGGATGCTTAAATTAACTGATGTAGGAATAACATTTCAAAAGCCAATGTCTGCCCCTGTCCCTCAACTTTAAAAGTATGACCCCTCCCACCTTCTATACATGCAATTTTGGAAACCAGTTACTAGTTATTCCCCATCTTTGCAAGAAGACAGAGGAGAATGAAGCCCCATGGTGCTCAGCTTGTGGTGATAAAGTTGTCAACTTCAAAATTTTACAAAGTACCAAAACCAAGGCCACCTCAACCTGATGTTTTCTCAGTTTGTGTCACTTTTGTGCAGTCAATATGCAGTGTTTTAGACAGTGAGTCTTTGTCCTCTTTAACCACAGAAAAACAACACAGCAAGTTTAACGTAAGGGAAGCATGTCAGGTCTTCAACACATTTGCTACATAAATTTTTACGGATTATTTATCCAAATAAACCTATTCAGTGTGTAAGAAAACATTCATTTTTAATATTCTAATTACATTGGCATATTTTTTAACTACAACAGTTTTGAAAATGAATGAAGTGGTAAAAATCAAAAGGTGTAAATATCAACTTCTGGTGGCTCAATGGGTAGAACACCAGGCTGGGATGCAGATGTTTCCCTGTTCTAATCCCAGTCCGTGCACCAGGTGTGTCCTTGAGCAAGACACTCAGAGTGGGTAAAAGTGTCTGCCAAATGAATAAAAGTAAACTTCACGTTTGTATATGCATCTGTTCTATGTACCACTTATCCAAGTCAGGGTCATGGAAGGGCTAGAGCCCATCCCAGGGGGGGCAGGGCAGGGGAAACCCTGTGTAGGGCACCAACCCACCACAGGGCATGCACACACACTAAGGGCAATTTGAAGATGCCAGTAAAGCTAACCTGCATGTCTATGGACTGTGGGAGGAAAGTGGAGAAAACCCACCAAGTACAGGGAGGAGATGCAAACTCCATCTATCCAGACCCGAGGGGGGAATGGGCCTGGAGGTGCGAGGTGACGGTGCTAACCACCGTGCCGCCTCATGTGAGTTTGAATGCATGACTTATGAAAACATATTTGACAATACATAAATGACATTAAAAGCTCCTTGCTGTAAAGGCCAGTGCTTTGGTTTCTCTGCAGTCACCTAAATGCTTTCAGCATTTCTTTAACACTTAGTGACAGAGACATCTCATCTGGCTCGGTGACATTAAGGTCAATTAATTTTTCTTCTGTCTGTGACTTACTCTCATCAAAATACAGAAAAGCTTAGGAAAAATGGGAAATGAAGGCACAAATCACTTGAATATTAATTTGAAAGTCGCTGATGTCTGTAATGCTGATTAGTGGTGTTTTACACAGGAGTTGTGGTGCTAACTCCAGTGTTTCTTTTAATCGAGCCCACTGCACTGCCGTACTTGTTGTGTCAACGATATCGTGGTTAAAACAGAGTTAAGGCCAAACGCAAATGGTTGTATTCCACATAGGAATGCTGTTGTACCTCTTTTCCCTGAATTGCATCAGTCAACATGCTGCTGTGTTACTTCATAAAAGTATTAAAAATTAATTATTAATCAAGGCTCATATTCTAGAAATCACAGTTACAGCAAAATTAAACGAATAGCATAAAGAGGAAGAGACATTTTGTTTACCCCATGCACAACAGGTTAATAATGGCAGTAATTAACTGAAACACAGGGGTGTGTGTTCACCACTGGCATCTCATTTAAAGCTCAAATGGGGGAGGGGGAAGAGCCCAAAGCCAGACTGGCGAGCGTCTGATACGCTTTCCACACCGTCCCACTGGACAAAGCGAGTGCGAAATGAGCAGATCACTGTGCCCCCGCCTCCCCCCCGGTGCCCCTTTCTACTGACATAAAGCGTACAGAAAACACAGAGTTCCATAATGCACATTTACAGGCCAATAAGTGACTGTTTGTTTTGCCTGGGAGTTGAGGCTTGGGTCTTCACTGGACATTTAGACCTGGTCCTTGACTGAACATTGAGACCTGGGCCTTGACTGGTCTTTGAGACTTGGGTCTTCACTGGACATTGAGACCTGGGTCTTGACTGGACATCAAGGCTTGGATCTTTACCGGTCATTTAGTCCTGAGCGCAAAACCCTGAGTAAAACATCACAGCAGAAAACTGTAACCAAGACATGATTTAAAACGTTTGGGTTACAAATTGAAGAAAATTACATTTTTTTCACAATACAGTAATACCTTGACCGGAGTTCAAGATCATGTTTTGAGAAATAAAGACCTAAATGAAACTTGGGTCATTAATACAGTACTAATTAATACTGCGCTCTGTAAATCTGCTCAACTGAACATAAATAGATCGATCTGTAATTATACATTTGTAGTAACAAATAAGTTCAGAAAGTGTTTTTAAGCACAAGAAACATAAAATTCCAAAGTTTTAATATACTTTTTGAAATGTAAAAATAGCAAGCTACTATAATAAATTGCACAAAGGGCTAAATTAAAAGAGCACGACAGAGGAACAGCACTATTAAAGAATGCCAATAGAGGGATTAGTGTATTTTCTCAGATCATTGGTATGAAATGATTCTCAGACTTACAAGAAAAAAAAATGTGAGGAAAGACAATGTGGGGCACTGTTGTTATGAGAACACTATGAAAATCAATGCTTGCTTCATGGCCATGTAGCATCCGTTGTGTTGAGGTTAACTGGTGCTGTAATTAAACCATGCATCCCTTGGTAGCAGGTGCCAGACCAAGGCTGCTTTTGACAGCAAAGGAACTTGCATGTGCTATCATGTCTGCTCAGCCGGTGGCAGAGGAGAAAGCCTCTGCGCGGGGCGGGGGCGGCCCCCGCCCGGGGGGGGGGGGGGGGGGGGGGGGGGGGGGGGGGGGGGGGGGGGGGGGGGGGGGGGGGGGG
>JABJVR010000087.1:9431029-9454444 GCA_025773905.1 Chitala chitala
CCCCTGCTGCCCCTCTCCCTCCCAACCCCGCACACGTGACAGCTCGGCGTGATTATTGGCGCAATCACTCATGTAACAGCCTGCGCCGCCATCCATGGGGGCTCCAGTATTTGTCACTGTCACTTCCCAAGTGCTGGCCATTGTCTGGGAAATTGTATGTGTAAGGCAAGAGAGGCTTGTGACCCACTTCAACGAGGGAGCCGCCGATGTGAGGGCGCTCATCACAAAAAAACAGCAGTTTGATGTGTCCTATTATGTGTCCCAGCAAGAGCCATAAATAATTGTGACAAGTTTTTTGTTGCGCGTGAAAGTCCTTGACTTTACCTCCTGTTCCAGCACCTCCTCTCTCGTAGGGAGATGCTGCCAAGCACCCCGATGATAGATGGCATGGAGCGCCAAATGACAACGGGATAGATTTTTAGTTTGTGCTTTGGAAAGGATCAGTAACGGTGCTTTGCTGTACAAAGCAATAAAAGGGAAGGACAAGTGTGGGGGGGGGATGAGTGGGGGTGGGCAGAGGAAAAACAAAAAGCCAAAGGCTGTGTTGCAATCCATTGGCGGAAGCAGTTTTCTATAAATTCTATTTTGGACAGGGCGAGCCACATCCTCGGTGTGGTCCTCACAAATACGTGTGTTTACACTATTTGGTAGGTGTTGATAAATAAGATGCTCAGCAAACCTTAATTGGATCCAGTGAAATCTTAATCTTGCTGCTCCCTGTAACCTGCCCTCGAGGTCCGGGCACTAGAACATCTTGTCGAGAGCACCGGTTCCCCCTAACTCTTAACTGATAGATTTCCGCGCTAGTGGAAATACCTACAGTGGGTCTTCGAAATACTCTTTCCCAATTAGGGTTACTGATAGATGGTATTATCATTCAAGTTAATGAGATTGGGTTGACATGCAGGACCACTTGGTAATGTGATCGGGAGATTTCACCACCGGCCCCGGCCTCGGCTATTAGTTCACTTAGGTTCTTATCACAAAGGCGCGCCGCGAAGCCATAATGATACAATCACTCTTCCCTTATTCCTCTCCGTCCTGGGACAAGAGTTTGATGAGAATCTCCTTCATCAGCCTGTCCTGCCTAAAACAAAAAGAGACGCAATGAAGTAATGTTGTAAATACAGTGAAACTGTTGTTTACTGCTGACCTTCCCACTTCCCACTCCGTTGTCACAGTCTTTCTTTGCTGTCTCTCGTAGCACTTTTTCACATGGACTCACCTGGTGTTCGGTCCTTACGTTCTGTTCTCTTTTACTGCAGCTTGTTAGGCCATTGACAAATACTTGACACCATGGAAACAATGCAGTCAATATTCAATATCTCATCCATCAACAATGGCATTATCTGCATTAAATATGTATATGTATATATTTTTTGATTGTATTAACTAGCATATAGTTTGTTTAATGATAGGAAGGAGTGCGCTAAACATTACATTTTTCTGGTGTTTTGCTTGGTGCATTTTTTTGTTGAATTAGTACTTATTTGTATTTATTTGTACAACTCAGGAGGATGGCTCTGAAAAATGGCTGTCATTTAAACGCTTCCTGGGCCACACTTGGACTTTCCCAGTTCTTTGATAATACGCATTAATTAAGTGAACATTTTTTGAGTATCTGGGCATTAATAGATGCAGAACACAGTCTCAGGGTGTTGGGTCTGCTTCCAGGGAATCAATCATGTTCATCATTAAACATTACAGAGCTAATTAAACAGTCACGTCTTCTGATTTTAGAAAATAAACAAAATACTGTCTCCCTATTTGCGGTTTTATAGCTACTGGGATAAAAAGAAGAATCGTAAAAAAAAGAAATCTGTCCTTTTCATTAATTCACATGTAATTTGTCTATTTTATAAAATCTGCATTGTTCCCCATAAAACTGACTAATTATTTGAAATATACTGATTACAACTTGCTGTGAAAGTGGCATTAAAATAATTACTCCTGAGCCCCCTTAGAGTTTGTACGTTTAGCACCATGCAACCATTAGGAATAATCTGTCCAATTAAAGGTTGTGTAATTAATTAAGTGCACATTCTGTGAAAAAGAGAGAAGGGAGAATTTATCAAGCTGCTGAAATATGACCTATCTTGTCCAAAAGACTAATATGTTTAAACAAAAGATGAAAATTGATGACAACATTACTTGCAACAAAATGCTCACCATGCAACTATGATACATTTTTGTACTTGGATTCAGCATCTTACTGTTGTCCTCACAGAAGCCACGAGGCAGCTGGCCTGCAGTACATTTCAGCTAAGGGCATTTTGACCTGGGTCACATTTTCCTAAAGGGAGACACTTTGTTTTGGACTTTACAGCAAAGCATGTTGAATATTTGCAAATTACATATGAGGCACCAAAAACATTGGAATAAAACATGCAACTGATCTAAAGAGTTATGGGTAATATATAGAGATCCTGAGCCAGAATATTTCGTATATGTATAACCTAAAGAGATCTATGGAATGCAGTATTTCTGCTGGTCAATATACAGTATAAGTCAGAATTTACAAGAAGCAATGCAGGTATCTTACTTAATGAGGTTTTTCCCAACAACAAGCTTTCAGCTCAAAATAGAGAGAGAGAGAGAGAGAGACTCAAGCTGTAAGAAAATGAACTGCAACAATTCTCTCTACTTTCTAAGTTCAAATGTAATTGCAGTTTATACAGGCTGTGTCATAAATGAAGCTACAAGTTAGTCTCTATTCCATGTTTAACAGCTCATTTATCATTTTGCTGGGAATGGCAGTTACCCCATGAATACATATTGAATATAATGACCTTTATCTCAATCCAGCTGAGTTATTCTACTCTGTCACACTTTTTCCTTTATAAACAGACCCCACCAGACTGCTACCTTATAAGTGAAACATGATTCAAAACAAGCACTGGGTTGTGGAAAAGGAAAGAAAGAAAACATGAATTCCAGTCAAAATTCTGGTCAAAATTTGGAAATTCTAAGAATCACATCTTCTTTGCTGTTACATTTCATCTAATATCAAAGCACATGTGACTGTGCCTTTTAAAATTATTGTTAAATGTGTTTTTTTCTCCCAAAACTAGTTAAATTTTTAACTTTTTCAAATTCTGAAGACAGACCAACCCATGAACATGGTAAAACTGCAAAAAAATAACATAAATTAGAGAAAAATGTCATAAGTGGGTACATTTGCAAGTTTTTAATGGTAAATGAATTATGGAAACGATGACAGATGAGTGTTGTTTGAAAAGCAAAGCACATTCAACACATTATACTGCAATCTGAACTCGAGTGTGAAAAACCAAACAAATCAAAAGCAGAACCGTATTTCAAAAGGTTGCATATTCTGGGCTTGTACGTAACATTACAAAAGTCCATATTACATCAAACGAATTGTATTCTGTGAAAACAATGGTCACCTGACATCGATCATCCTTTTGTCTGGGCCGTTTTGTGCATTGACCACACAATTTCTGTCCATTCTGAACAAAATTGTTCAAAGTCGGCCAAGTTTATAGGGGTCAATGATGGACAGTAGTTTTTCAAATCTTTGCACTGGCTGTAAATGAAATCTTGATCGGGACATAGATCGGAGCACTTGGGAGCATGTGAGAAGATTCACTCTCTCCTCATTAAGGGTTCACATTTTTCTGGTGGGCGTGGCTTTAGCCTTGGGCTATGGGTCACTGTCCATCTGGCATTTAGCAGACTCGTGCAGGCATTCCTGTAAAGGTCTACTTGTACTTACTGTAGTCATGTTACTCTCAGTCCTGATAGGTTTTTCAGTTACTGTTGATGAGAAGCAGGCTGCATTATATAATCCTGCCACCACAAAGTCTGTCAGTAGCAATGCTGGTAACTGGGTTATGTGATCTGTTGAGTTTTGCCATGTACAACATTCTCTATTTAAACTCCAATACTATAATTTTTTCTTGCTGATTGTTAAACCCTTTGCAGTATCAGTTAAATGTTTTTTGGGCTATATAGCCCTGAAATAGATACTGTTAAATAATGGCCTCCTTATTCCTTCCCCCACCCATGTGTACATACCATCTTTGTAGAGAAATCAGGCAGGATGTGTGGAGCGTATCAATACTTCTGCCATGAAGGCTTAATGCTAATCCAGTACTCTTATTGGATGGCAGGCCTGTTCTAAATTCCAATTGGGTGATCCAGTACACCTTGCCTTTCCTGTTGAGTGTTATGTTACATTAGCATAGTATGCTGCCAACAGATGCCATTCATTTCTTTGTATGCGATATAGTGTTTGTCCACAGTGGGCTGTTGGGTCAGCACCTTTGATGTAGTGGAGATTATGAAATATACAATAGTATCATGCCATGTTTTTGTTCAGTACTGTTTATATACATGATTTTATGAACATGCTAGTAAAAACATAACATTATTCTGTAGAAGCAGGCATTTAATATTGCACTTCATTAAGCAAGGGTGATTTTTTTTTTGGATATGGGTCTACATTTGCTGTAAGATCACCTTGCAGTGATTGTGTTGCATCACTGAAGAATATGGTCCTCCACATTCCACCCTGTTGCTCCTTTTCTGTCCTGCTTTTCTTAAACATCCTGCTTTGTGGGGCATAGGACATTTAAGGCAGCATTCACGTCACTGAGGGATCATAACAGAAGCCTATCCACAACCTGCATTACGTGTGTTAAAGGAACACAGTGAGTGCGGCCAGGTAGCTCAATGGGTAGAACATCGGGAATGCAGAAGTCTTCTGGTTTTAATCCCAACCTACTCACCTGCTGTGTCCTGGAACAAGACACCCAGTGCTAGCTCATTGTAACACATATATGACATGTTGTTAGTTGCTTTGGATAAAAGTGTCTGCTAATTAATTAATTGTTCATAGAACATGGAGTGCTGCATTATGAACAGTTGTGATGCTCTCAAATTCAACGAAGATAGACTCTCTTAAGTAAAACATTAAATATTTTGGATTATGTTGTGTGAAGAGTTACTTCAACACTTAGTCCTGAATTCCATGAAGTTAAAACACTTGTGTCTGTGGCTGGGGGAAGGAGGAGGTTGCCGGGGGTGTCAGCCAACCATTTGGCCTTGTACCCCACAGGGAATCTTTTCACTCTTACAACTTCCATCAGAGTTTTTGTTTCCTTCCTCCCTGATGTCTTTAGGCTTGTTTCCATGTAAACTGCAAATTCTGTACAACTCTGACTGCTGTTATGTGCGTCTGTGCCAGGTCTTATTAATATGCCATTGTTAAATGCTTTGAGCCAGTGGCTCTGTTAACACTGAAAATAAAAATAAGATTTTAAAAAAAGGTGTTTGCAGTATGCCTGCTCAACCAATCAAACCTCATCAGACAAATTTTATTCTGATAACAGATCTTCCACACCTTTTCTGAGGCTTGTCAACTGCCCTCTGTAGCTTTGTTTTGATTTCATGTTTTCGTTTCATGTTTATACCCAGGCAGCTTTGACATCCAAAGCAGAGATCAAGAATCCCTGTACATCGTGCTGGGTGAGTGAAAGGCATAGAAATATAGCAGTCCTTCGCCAAGAAGCCCTCTAGAATGTGCCAAAGCATGCTAAACGGTGTTAAAATGTACATCTATTTAGTGGGGAAAAAAAAACATTTGCATAACTAAAATTAGTATTCCAGTCAATAAATGAAGGCTGCAAGAGATCATCTTTGAAAATGACTTCACACTAAAACACATTTCCTTTGTTGATCTGGAGCTTAAATAGTTAAATAGAAAAAGGAAAAACCCTCAAAATTAAGTAAAACAGCAGCCACCCCCTCCCATAAAGCATACAACAGCATACGGTTCCTTGTAGTTCAAAGCAACCATGTGTTTTCCTCCTCCTCTTGGCCTCGCGGGCTATGGCAGGATGTGTTTGAGCCAAGTGTCGTGTATGAGTGTGTGTATGTATGCATGTATGTGTGTTCACACTACGCAGGCTGGTGGAGTGAGGAGAAATAGCCACTGAGGACAAGATTAGGCGCAAACACATGCTTTCAGCAGATTTTCCGATGCACTTCAGCAGGGTTCTTGGGAGGGGCATGTGGATGGGAAAGGGAGGGGGGGTTGCTGGCACTGCCGCCGGCCGTAAGGCATGCCACTAAAGAGCCGGGCACGTGGCACACCTGACTACAGCACATGCCACACATGGGTGTGAATATAAGACGGAGCCCAGGCGGAATGCAGGCGGGGAATTTCATTTCCTGAGCCACCGAGAGATGAAAAAAAAAAAGATCTTAAATGGAATACGTTCTCACATATCTCACAAATCTTTCCATTCATTCTTCTCATATCTACACCTCTCCTCTTTTTTCCATTGTCATGAGATTTTTTTTTGGGAGGGGGGGATATGTTCATGATCTGTAGATGTGTTGTTATCAGTGAGGGCTGTTTACTTAAAACAAACACATTTCAGATTTTTCGCCGCTGATTAATTTATGCTTGTCATATTGACACAATAGTCTAGTAATGAAGTCTGTGGGAAAAAAAAAATCACTTGAAAATAATTGCCAGGAACTGTATGAGAAGGGCTTGCGTCACACGACTATAAAATGCGTTGGATAAATGTAGGAAAACTGAGAGCTCACCCCCCCCCAGCTCTCTGTTTTGTGGGTTCTAAATGAGAATTGTGTTTTATTCATCTTTCCTGTCTGAACTTGTGTCACAATTTCTCAACACGTCACTCTTCTTTATAACCTGTAAAAGGAATCTGTAACACGACAATAGTCAAGATCTACACCGGTGAAATGAAATCACGCAATACAAGGTAAATATCTAACACAAAACATTCACTTAGTTTCAGCTAGTTACTATGTGTCATGGGGTAAAAACTATTTTACAGTGACTACTGTACGTTTTAATACCATACATAGTACATATGGTAATTACACCTGGTGTTAATAACAGCTTTTTCAGTGAATTGCCATCTGTTGAAATTTGGTCATAAAACCAACATAAAAAATGTTACAAAGGCTAAATATATAACGTGGTCTGCATATGAGAACTTGATTCAAATGTTTCATGTTGTTATGTTACTGATGTGTAAATTTCCTTGTTCCGAGGCACATGATATTGAATCGCGTGCACGTGTGACCCATTTACACAGCCGATTATCCCAAGGGCAATTAGAGGGAAGGGTCCGCCCTCAGCAGTACTCCGCTGTGCCCCTCTGTTCATTCTGGGATTCGATCATACAGCCTTGTGAGCCCAGCTGTACAGTTGCCATGTAACAGTGAGGTAAGTTAAAAGAAAGAAAAAAAGACAAACAGGACTAGCTGGCCATCCTTCTGGCTCTTAATCTTCTCACATGCTTAGCCCCCCCCCCACACACACAACCCCGTTTCTGGTAGTGCGGGGGACCACATGCTTTCACCAAATCCCCAAACCAGCCGACAGGAAGAGACCAACGGCCAGCAACAAAGGCAGGTTTGAGGGAAGTTTGGGGAGCAGGGAAGGTGGAGAAATAAATCCTGTGTCCTATATAAAAAAGAAATAATATCTGTGTCAACGAAAGGTGGGATGCCCTAAAATGAATGATAACAGGCTCATTAAAAATAACAGCAGCCTAAATGATGAATGACCTGCCTTTCCAAAAAGAGCAGGCCGCAGCAGCCACTACAAATTAAGGCTAAGTTGTGTTCTGCTACAGACATTATGCCACCCCCCCAGCCTTCCACAGTAAAACATCAACCCGTCTTCGTAATCTTTTCAGTCATTGAACAGTGAGAGATTAACGCACGTTATTTGTTTTCTGTTACTTTAGTTATCTTCACACGATATCTGATTCATGTAAGTTCATTTCTCAATTATAAATGGTATCTTTCAAATAGTGCAGGGCAGGCTCTATAACAAAGAACCTGCATAATAATAGCATATAAGCAATATATTTGTGAAAAATGGTACTTATCTGAGAATCGTTATGAATGTTATGAACTGGCACACAATATATTGTGTCACATGGTCAGCATTGCCAACCGGAGCTGCTTAGCCTGGAAAAGCCATCACGTGTTTGAGGTTGTGCAGTGTACACTGGACCAATGACCTAGCCAAATAAATTCAGTTGTTTGCTATGTGAAGCCATCAAATACTGTCGTCATTTTTTTTTATGCTCCATTAATTTCTATACATATATACACTGTGTGTGTGATGGGAGATGAAGGTGATGTGATCAAATCAAAAATTACAGGACATAAAAATGTATGGCATAGCAGAGGCTGGCGCAAGAACATTCTGGTCTTAAACCCTAAACCAGGTGAAGAGGAGAACTGAAGAATATGATTAATGCTAAATGCTGGAGCAAGCTGGTTCCCTATATGATGGAGCGTCACAGCCTTTATCGTCTACCTGAAGAAAACATTTCAAGAGCATTGCAAAGCCATTGCTTGTACTAGAGGTTTTGGTAGGACGTAATTAATCACTGCCTGATGTGTTATTATTTAGTATAAGCATGGATATTTTATGTGTGAAATTCAGCTCTGATCATGAATCCTTGAGATTTTCTTGTCAATCTTCAACTATGCTAATCTCTGATAAATAGCATATCACAAATGTTGATTTGTAAAGGCTGAAAAATTTATATGTAAAATTATTTTAGGTTCATTTGGTTAATCACAAGATGTATTTATACAAATGAGATTTCATACTATATGCCCTGAACAAATAACTTTTGAGGACCCTCACAAGACAACCAACAGTTGATGTTTCTACTCAAATTTGTGATGGACGTCTGTGAAGCTTATGTGATCTGTAAATTAACATTTACAGTTATTTTCATAGAAGCTTCTTAGAACATGTGCTGGTATTTGGTGTGTAATTTGATGTGGAATTCTACCACAGTTCTTCTATCTCAGTGATCACACTTTGGTGAAAAATCTTTAAATTGCAATGAGAGAATTGTATACAATTGTTGTTTTTTTTTGAGAGGTACAAAACACTTTTTTAGAAATAAAATGCAATACCTTGAAATTATTGATGCCTGTAATTCAGTTAAATTTATAGACACACTTGAATAAATTCTTAAGAAGAGAATGCACATTGTCAAATATAGTGTTCTTTTTGCAGTTACCAAGGTAACTGGTAAATGGTAATGACAAATTTATAAAAACGTTATATATTTTGGAGTGTCTGTCTAAAATATATATTTAGCAGTGTAATTGTTTCAGCTTTCATCATGTCCCGCATCTTGAAATCTGTTAAATTTAGATTCCAAGAGACCGGCACATCGTGGCAATAGAAGACATAGTTTCATAACAGTGTCATTCCAATTAATACAACAGTTAAAAGACAAAATCATACATGTAATAGGGCCAAATTCAAATATGACTTTTTAATGTCCAGGGAGTGAAGCTTGCAATCAACATTGAAAGAAAATGAGTGAAAGCCCTGGAGATTTGGAGCAGAGAACCCTGAATAAGAGAGGTCCTATCTGTCCTTCAGCACTCAGCTGCTTCTTCTTGTCTGCCTTCATTCTGGAGACACTAGACCAAGCCATAGGAGACCAGATAAAGAAAGAGCCAAAGTAGGTCGGCAGCCTCTCCTGGGTTAAGATGCACACCTTCCCAGCATGTGCAGCAGACTAGATAATGTCAGCTGTGACAATAACACTGCATTGTGATCAGAGAGAGATTGGAGGTCTTCTCTCTTTTTCTTCCAACAAGGCCCCACAGGGTAGATGATGTTGACCCAGCCTTGTATTTTTTGTTCTTGCTCTTGCTATCTAGGTGCTCGCAAAGTGCAGGATTTCAAGATGTCCTCTTGCACCGTTTTGGCCTTGAGTCATGCTGATAAGGGCCAGAACCAGCTATTATCCACGTGACGGACATTTTGTCTCTTTAGCCCATCAGGTCATGTGACACAGAGTCTCCCTATATCCAAAGCAAATCAACCTCGCTCGCTTGCGACACATCCCGGTTTAATAACGAGGTTTACTCAAACAGAGCTCAGACTCTTTTTTACTTCCTGCTGCTTCATGTACATTCAGGCCTCTGTCCTTGCTTTTAGTGAGACAGATTGATTTAATGATTGGACCAAAACACCATGTAAACCCTAAACAGGGGTACTTGCCTGAGGGGGGGAGGTGCTGGGCAGGTGTGAAGGGGGTGTGTGGAGCACTGCAGTACATAAAGAAGAAAAGTTGTACACATGCTGTTGCCTCGACTGAAGGGATATCGAAACAGTGCAATTTGAAAGAAGTAATTAACTTTTTCCTTTGAAACTACCAGAGACACTCTACATCTGACAACATGACATTTTTGTGTGAAGCTTAAATGTTTGTTTCACATTAAAACACCTTGCTGTTAGAGTTTTTCCCATTGACAGAAGTTAATGACACAGACAGATGGTCTTTTTCAGTCTTTAGCAACTGCGCTACTCTTTTGATTTACTGGTAGGCTTTTTCACGACGCAGCACAGGATGAAAGGTCTATATTTTGCTGGGTAGTAAAAAATAAAATTTTTTAATTTAGATGCTTGAGAAAATTAGTAATTTTATCAATCCATTGTGCACAGCAACCTACTCACCCAAAATTAACAAATCTCTGCAGCGCAGTATGAGTTTCCTCCATGGTGTAGTTGGGACTAACTAATTTTTCAGTGATATTCACACCTTTCAGTGGCTGAGGTAAATAAATAAACAAATCGTGGAAACATTGTAAAATAAATACCAGATTATGTAAATAACTATTAGTGGATGATTAGGCGAGCCCTCTACTCGGACATGGAAAATTAAAACCCGAAAGCTATTTAATGACAGATATGGTTCCCATCACAAGTGCGTTCCCTTCACCCAAGAATGTAAAGTAAAAATGCAGACGCCCTCACAGCAGCCTGTGGACAGTAAATTCTGGATGGGGGTAACACATATGTTTTAAATAAGAAGCCCTCCCACACAATTCTCTGCTCCCTAAGTGGAAATGTTTTATCTTGTTTTGTTTTCCTGTGTGAAATGAGACGGCTGCGATGGTCCTCGCCTCAGAGACTTCATCGGCAGTTCATCTGCGCTTCCGCAGAGCAGACAACCGTTTGTCATCTTGTGCTAAATGGCTGGGGAGCTGTGGCGGCCATTTTGCCATTTGTGAGGAGACCTGGGCAGCTACTCCTCATTTCAGGAGCCGCGTTGTTCAGATTCGGTCTCCGAAGCAAAGTGCGTCGAACAGGGCTTCCCAGTTTTGTACGTTTTCACTCAACTTGATCAAAATTCATGAAACCTCAGCCTGCTTAGCAGGATTTTTATTGGACGATGAAAGTTGTAATGGCAGTTTTAGGACTCACTGCGCTTCCCAATCCCAGACTGCGTCAATCTTGCCAGGGTGCTTCTGGTCAAACAGCACGCTTCACCAGATGCTGCTTTCCATTTTGTATGTTTCCGCAAAGCATTGTAGAGGACAGGTAACACATCTTAATGTACTGAGATGTTTCGCTTATTGATCGAATCTTTGGCTGCCGCGGGCTTCCATAAAAGTCAGTCCTTGCAAATGATGGTCCATATCAGAGGTACCAGAGGGCATAGTTTATGTTCATCCATGATTGGACATAAAGGTTGTCTGGTGTAGTCAGGGGCAGATAGCAAAGAATGGCCAGTTAGTCATCCACACAGAACAGATGCAAGCAGAGCCCGTATCAGGTGTTCAAATGTAATTCTTTGGGAAAAAAGTTGTGTACCAGAGAGCAAAGGAAGGCAATTAGGGCTTATAGGCTTAATTTTAGGACTTGTACTGCTTGATTATATGTAGCTGTACACTGATAAGACTTCATTGAAATTTACAACAAGTAATCTGCTGCCATATGGACCCACCAAATGGAGATCGCAGACTGGCAAAAGCAATCAGCTTTTTAATTAACAGAATTAACAGCGCGATGTTTAACTATAATGACAGCAATAAAAGCACGAGATGGGAAGTTGATGTGACAATCGCAACACAGGAAAACCACGCATAACTGTTATTTTCATTATTTGAAGCAGAGGCAATAAAATGAAAGGGGAGACCCCCCTCCCCGTACCCCACACCCCGTAGACCTTGAATTAGAAGCACTTATTGACATTACACTGAAGTGTAATAAAGCAAAGGTCAGATTAGGCCTGCTTGTTTACACTGGCCTAAGTGAGGTACTTACTCTAACAGCAGAACAGGCCTCAGCCTTTATCACAGGTCAAGTGATTTTGTTTGTTCATCCATGTAGTGATTGTCAAGAGGCAATCTTGATCCATGTAGTCAGGACTATGGAAGCCCAAATGCCATGCGTTAATAATTACATAAATAACAACAGGTAAGATGAATGAAAAAAGAACACAAAAACAAAAGAAAATTTCCAAATTGTTCTAGATTGCTTAGCATGCGTCCACTGTATCATAGTAGAATTCAAAACATATCATTGGTCCAGCCTGCCCTCACTGGAGGTCCTGTGTGCCTCACAGGTCAAGAGGAGGGCAGAGAAGGTTTCTGCAGACCCCATGCACCCTGGACACAAACCGTTTGAACTCCTCCCCTCTGGAAAACGCTTCAGGACACTGAAACAGTCAAACAAAAGGACACGTTCTTCCCCTGTGCCATACTTCTCATGAGCAGTTAACCCATGTTTGTCTGTATAACAGGGATACAGCAAACAGCAATAGAGTGAGATAAGCTGAAAATATAAGCACTTTTTATATCACAAAGCTGTCTGACATTGTTTGCATGCATATATGCTTGTAAATAGATTGTTGTTCTTGACTTTTTGAGAGTCACACACACACACACACACACACACACAGATACACGGAGAGCCAACGAACTGGGGTCAGATCCCTTGTATGTTTGACATACTTGGCAGTAAACACGATTGTGATTATGAACTTCTGTCCAATTTTATCATTGTAACGTGACCCCTGTGGTTTGACTGCTGGATTAGTGTAGACACAAATGTACACAAACCCATGCATATGCGTTTTTCTGGCTTTTCCACATGTATCTTGCTTACAGGAAATAAAAATCCTAACTTTACTACGTTAACTGACAAAAAACGGGTGAAAATCTCTCCAACCATCAGTATTTTGACAAGTCCAAGAAATTCCATACCTTCTTATTGAAATTTGAGGATAAATGAAAACATAATGTCATAAGTCAATCAGAAAGCAATATATGCATAGATTGATTTTAATTTAAAATGCACACAATAAGGAGTAAGAAAACCTCAAACATAAAGCAGTTCAGTATGTATTTATGAACAGTTCCTCTGTTTATGCACAAATTTTAATAAACATCATCTGTCTGCTTTCACATAAGATGGGTATATCTGTCCTTTAGAGACATTTTACACACTAATTGTTAAAACAAAATTCACCCCCCTGACTCTAGTCATCGTGTTTTCTCCATCACTCTATGTTCTGTCCCCAGGAAAAGAGAAGATTTCTCTCGTAAATGCATTCTCCCTGGTGCACTGATATTACGGTATTCTGCAGAGGTTGCACTTGAATGCACCCTGGTCATCTGTTGCCATGGCGTTGGTAGCTGGAAACCATTAGTCCTTTTATTTCAGTCTACAGAAAGTGTTCGACTTTGCATGTCATCTCCACAATGAAGCATTCTGTATAATTCTACTGCTTTATTTTCAAGTCTGGCAATGAGAAGCAAGACCCTCATGGTTTAAGGTGGCACTAGAAAACAAGGTGTGGCTATTTCAGGGTATGGATCACATAGCAGACAGAAAATATGATGCCTTAAATTAGGACATAAGGCTTCAAAGTACATTGTAGATGGTTGTAGACTCTTTTGCAAAATTATAAGAAAATGTTTTGTGACAACCCTGATAAAAATGCCATTTATTGTAATTTGTGGTCAATATGTAGGAAAAACTGCTGTACTATCTCATAAAACGTGAAGAATATACAGACAGTATCATAAGTGATAAAGCGACAGGAAAATTATAATTTCTGGAATTGTTGATATGGTGCTGCAGTTGAAAATGAACAAGACATGACAAGAGTCTGACTGAGAACTTCAAAGAATGGACAGTTGTGAAAAACTGCAGTCATTTATGCAATAATTCGTTATTATTCCTACTAGTAAAAATGATTTACAATAAATATACACAAAACATGCTCTTGATCGGATGGCATACCTGGGAGTGGATTTAGATACTAAAAACAATGGATCACAGTCTCACTATAACAGAAAACAGATAGCACTGAAATACCTATTCATGAACTGTGATGCGATTCAGATAGCACATTGTGTATTCTCTCAGTTTTACTCAGTTGTATACTGCCTGTGTTTTAACATCTCAACAGGAATTCTTGTGCCTTCATCATCCTTGGTTGTGGCATGGCCGTGACTGTATTTGGTGGTAATATTAAATTAACAAAGCTCCATTCCAATAATGCTTTGAGGAAGCATGAATGATCGAGAATGAAGCAACATTTTTCAGGATGGCGTGCAATACTTTTCTCTTCTCGGTTTGCAGCTGACAAAACCGCACATACAGGCACGTAATCTCGTGTTACTGTTCCTCTCTAAGCTTAAAGCTGGTGTTTGTTAGCCAGCATGTCTCTGGGGCCACCAGCAAACAATGTCAGGTCTTTCCCCCTGCATTTTCTTGAACCAACGAAAGCCGATCCTCAGCGAAGAATCAAAATAGTCTGTGTTGCCACAGCAAAGTGTGCGTAACAAGGACGGGCAGTCTCATTAATCCCCTTTCTTTAAATGTCGTTAATCAATTAAGGGGAGCTGACCTGATTGGCTAAGGAAGGTCACTGGTGGCTGACAGCAGCGGAATGACCCAGTCGGTCTCTGAGAGGGCGATAAAGCAGGAGCGCTGGCGGCCAATCCGCGCCGAACACACAAAGCCAAATTATTAGAAATAATGAAAAGACATCAATACGAATTCAGCAGAGACTCCTGCCGTTCTGTTTTCCGCAGCATTTTCGGCCTGTAATTTTCTCTAAATGTTAACATCACTGAGCCCGCCTATTGATTCTATTATTTTTGACCTTGCATTAGTGTCGGCTAATCTTGCATGCCATAAAATTTCATTTCATAGTGAAAATTATACCAAGGCCCTAAGGGTGAGTTATACACAGGTTGTGGCACCCTTGGGATTCATAACTGCACACGCGGGTAAACAAACCGTAGAGTTAATGTTTCTTAGATGGCTGAGCAACACTGGAGGTTACATTTGTCGGAAAACGGAGCACTTTTTCGCCAAGGAGCGCCGTCTTTATGTTCAGTTTATTACCGGGTCTTGCTTGCACACAGAGACGGACACCTTTTGAAGGGGAAACGTTTTTTTCTCTCTGTTTCAAACTTTTACCTGCCTCCAAGCTCACTCTGCCCTTAGCCTATTTTCAATGAACTCAAAAAGTGGCTTTGGCGGAAGCAACTGGGTAAAGCACCCTAGCATAAATAATGTCACATGCTATGGTTTTTAAAGTCACTGCTAATGCATACAGGCCGTCTATGTTACTTTATGGTTACTATGTTGAAAACACAGCCATATGTAGGAATGTGTCAGCATCATGCAGACATTATTTAGAGTCCAGACAGCAGGCTGGCCCTGATGTGCTGCGCAGACGTGCTTACTGAAGGCAGAAGTACTAATCCACAGATAAAGGCATCACAGGCACATTTCAGACTGCTTTCACTATCCACCCAGCCATAGACACACATAGACACAAACAGACACACAGAGACACGCATAGATACTAACACACACATAGACAGTGATAGATACCAATAGACATTAACAGACACATAGACACTCATAGACACCATAGACACATAATGCTGTCTCATCCTTGACTCATTAACTGTAATTCAAACCAATGTTCATTGTGAAAGGACAGCGATACAATATTTAAATTATAAAAAATCAACATCAGTTTTTTTTTCTGCAAAATGCATTACATTTAAGTGACAGTGATGTAAGTTTGAGATTTATAACTGCTGATTAAGCAATGCCAGGTCTGAGACCATCTTGTTCCACCAGCTTTCACTGAGGAAATGTTGAAATAAGGGCTGCCTGGCAGGAACTTTAAAACACATTTTTGCTGTGTGGCACATGCAGTGATGTCATAAAATTGTGCCACAGACAGAACATCGTGCACCATGCCACAATGTAATATAAAATGCTTTTTTTTCCTTTATCTTTTTTTTATAACTGCCAAATAAGGAAAAACTGTAAATACTACAAAAATTAAATGGTGAATGTAAGCTAATGTGCCAAAACAAATGATTTTCTATAACCTAATTCAATCCAACACTTCTGCAAGAAGTTATGAATGTAGTTCATAAATTCCACAGTCTGATCTGTCAATGGCTTTGTTCTCTTCGGTGTCCAGTCCAGGGTAAAGACAGCTTCTTGATCCCTGCCAAAGATCAACACTCCCACGGCCAAGGCAGAGAGTCACACAAAAAGCAAAATCACTCACAAGCAGGTCTCTCGCTAGAAGGACATGCGTGTACACTCGCAGCCGATGCTGTAAGGGCAAAAGAATGCACATGACCTCAGATGCTTTGTAAAACAATTGGATCTGTTTAAATGAAGAGTCAGTAAAGTGTTTAATCAAAACTGTATAAGTTTACCCCCTGAATTGGACATGTTGGCTGGGCAGGGGGTGATGCTGATCAAAGATATGGGCTACTGGCAAGAAAAATCACAGCGCAGGCATTAGGCATTGCTTTGAGAAGTTCACCTTTTCCGTTCTTGAAAAAATAAATGAAAAATTTAAAAATGCGTGAGTGCTGTAAGGACACTGGGAATCCACTCCGCAAGCCAATAGAATCTGCTTTTGTCATTTTAAGTACAAACACACGTCTGGCATTTTGTATGATCCACAAAATGGTGTGTAGCGTACAGCTCAGCTGGTCTTGTTGCCGGAGGTGAAGTGAGTGGGTGCTTATAGATGGCTCAGCCCCGCTGTCCAAGGTGATCCCCGTTGAGCCGAGGTACGTGCCCCGTGCCAACTTGCCGTTCCCCAGCTGACCCTGCTGATGGGGCTGCAACTACAGTGTTCATCCATCTGGGACAGAGCTGTGGCTAGTCAGCTTACTGCTGTACTCTTTCCTCAGCTGAGCAATGCACAGGGTCTTTAACCAAAAGGACAGTATTATGACCTGATCTATTCGTCTTTGAAACACGTGCAGACTGCAGTATGGCACCTAAAGAGGTAACAAGCTCCGCCCACACACTAAATGAAAACTGCATTGGTCCCTACATTTATTATCATCATTACGCTTGCATAAAAAGGCAACAGTAAATACATATTATAATTGATGGTGTAACATATGGTGAATATACTGTATAGTGATTCATGTCCACGGAGTTAAAGAATGGGGGCACTGATTTATACTGACTTTCAGTTTCCGTTGGGAAATACGCAAATTGGGGCAGGGAGAAAGAGAAGAGTCACGCCCTCACTTCACTTGAAATGAAAGTGGATCAAATCAGTCTCGGGAAGCCATGCTAATCAAGCCATAGCTGTGGATCAGTGGCCCGTCTTTACGTCGGCCCAATGTGTCGATGGGGAAAGGCGTGTTCTGATGCAACACGTGAAGCAGACTCAACGGGAAGGTTAAAACGAATGAGTTTGTGTTTCAGTACCTCCTACCCTTGTTTTAAGAACAAAAAAGGTAGCTGGGATTTGGGTCATTTCCCTATTAACATCCCCATGAGACCTGTCCAGCCCAGACGGATTTGTTTTGGGTTCTTTTGGCTTTCAGCAAATAATAAATCATTTCAGGTGTGTGTCGGGCGTCCTTGATGGTATGGGTCCTTGCTGGTTTAGTTGGTTTTGTTCTATAATACTCCTTGTGTGACACTGTTCCTCTTTTCAAAGCAAGCAACAAATTCAGCCTTATATCAGAAAAAAAAAAATTACCTTTTACTTATAATTTAGACCATATAAAAAAATACATTACTCATTTGAAAGGAACACTTGACAGTTTTAGAAGCAGAGCTGGATAAAAATTTGTCCAGTTCTTTATATCCAATTAAATTTAGGCTTGTAAGGGCTTCAAACATGGCCCTTAAAGTTTAAAAATTTTTATTTTCATGTATTATCATAGAATAAGTATTATTTCTTCTAAGGCACCAGATACCACGTGACAGTCTATTGCTACAAGAATACTGGTGTGAAACACTGCCTGACTTCCACCCATCCATCCATTATCTACCGCTTATGTGGGGCCGGGTCGTGGGGGCAGCAGTCTAAGAAGCGACCTTCAGAATTCCCTCTCCCCAGACACCTCCTTCAGCTCTTCCAGGGGACACCGAGGCGTTCCCAGGACAGTCGGGAGACGTAGTCCCTCCAACGTGTTCTGGGTCTTCCCCGCGGTCTCTTCCCGGTGGGACATGTCCAGAACGCCTCCCCAGGGAGGCATCCCGGAGGCATCCGAAACAGATGCCCAAGCCACCTCAGCTGGTTCCTCTCGATGTGGAGGAGTAGCGGCTCTACTCTGAGCACCTCCCTGGTGATCGAGCTGGTGACCTGACCCAAAATGACCCAAAGCTCGTGAGCATAGGTGAGAGTAGGAACATAGATTGACCGGTAAATCGAGAGCTTTGCCTTTACGCTCAGCTCCTTCTTCACCACAACAGGCCTGTACATTGACCGCATTGGTGCTGCCGCTGCACCGATCCATCTGTCAATCTCACGCTCCATCTTTCCCTCACTCGTGAACAAGGTCCCAAGATACTTAAATTCCTCCACTTGAGGCAGTATCTCTCCTCCAACCTGCAGATGGCAAACCACCTTTTTCCTGCTTATACAATGAAATGTTACTCAACATTACAAATTTTTACATAAATTATAGGTCTAATATCAATCACAGTCTAATATCAAAAGAGGCAAAAACAAAGCGAAGTGTACACTAAGAGTAGTGATAACATCTTCAAAGTCTACAAACTGAGACTGTTTGGTCTGTGTCCACACTTAGCAGCACATAGTACTTATGAATGTGAACTGATAATGTCAACTTCAGACATCTCCCATAGCTGCCTCACAGTACAGTGTCTTACGTTGGTGGAAGTGGAATGGAAGGGTTTAAAATAATTACTAATAAATTAAATAAAAATAACATCTAGAGAAACTTTACAGGATTCAGTAGCAGATTTCTTCATTCATAAACAGCCTCAGATGAAGGTAATCTTTTGAAAAAAAAAAACATTTGATGTGATAATCAAGGTCTTTAATCCAGGGAGAGTCAAAATATGCATAAAATCCAGCCGTGACACAGGTGAGAATGTCAAAGGTATAAATGTGGTACAGGGAGGCAGGAAGACACACAACAGAGTCTGGTAAGTTAACAAGGGTGCAGAAACAAGAATTCAGACTTACTCATTAAACAAACCCTCTAAAACTATTTGTATTTGCTAAACATTTTGGTACAACTTCATCTCTCTGCATGGGACAACGACCACCATCACAATGTTCCAGCTGAAAAAAAAAAATCATATAAACAACTTTTAGGTAAAATAAATATTCCAGGTAATGATGGCCCCTTTAAGGTGAGCCACCATTACGTCACACACTGATCTTTAAATTCTATTCTAACAAAATAGCAGCAGCCTTTTAAGACCCATTTACCTACACTGGAGAGTCCCACTTAGTTCTGCAAAACCACACAACTGATTGAGCACCATATGGTTCTTTGGGAAATGATGCATGCATTAAATTCTGTAGTAGTTACGTTCCCTTTACCTAATCAGGTATGTAGCCTTGAGATGTTTTGCAGCGATGCTACAGTATATCCTTACACACCGATTTTTATATTTTTGTATTTATTGCAATGTTTCTGAGATTCCTCCCACTAAAACGTAGCACTATAAATAAATATTTTATGCTGAAATTTAATTGCAGTATGCTGCCCGAAGCACATCGCTACACACAATCTTATGAAAGTCTAATGGTTATCGTCTTCCCTGGTTTCTCTTCATGCTTGTGGAGCACCTGCCGTCACATTCGCCACAAACGGCTTCCTCCCCCTTCCCACTACAGATGTATAGCTGCAAAACCTACAGGAGCATGACAACACAGCTGTGTGCAGCCTCGCTACCAGCAGTGCATCATGACGAACTCAATGGTGGGGTATTTATATAGTCAGAGCTGGAATTTATTGGGGAGTCTGGAAGTGCTGTTTGAAAGATCCAACTAAGGCGGTCTACTATCACATTGAGTCAGGTCTTTAATGACACTCCAACAAAGGCCCCATTCAGCAGGTAAATGCCGTTTGGTCTGATGGAGCATTCAGTTTATCCCATTCGCACAGAAACTGAGTTTAAGGGCCTGTAAAATTCTTTAGCGTGACTTTAAATTATATGCAGCTGCTCTCTAAGGTAAAGTTATTATTCTTGTGATTGTTTTTACAAATCTTAAGATTTAAATTAGCTCTTCTTAAAATTTTGTCACATCTTTTAATTCCCTTTTCTTCAATTTCCTTTGACATGCCATTGGCAGCAATATTAACAATTCAATTCATCCATCCATCACCCAACCACTTACCCTTTACCCCTTTACTGGACCACAGGCGACCTGGAGCATATTTTAGGGCACCAGGTTATTGCAGGATACACACACACACACACACACAGGGCAATTTAGATTTCCCAATCTACCTGACCTGTATGTGTATGGACTATCAGAGAAACCATGCACAAGGAAACCCTGTATACTCCAAACACACACATATGCATGGGGATTCCCTGTAAACACCAAACACACACAGGCATGCACGCACGCACACATACACACACACACACACACACACACATACACACACACACATTGGAGGTGTGAGATGACAGTACTTCTCTCTGAGCCACTTTGGAACTCCACACAATGGAGACAAAAACAAGGAATTAGTTTTGATTCTTTAAAAAAAATACTCCACATGTGACTTTTCGGTGGAACAAAAAGGTATTCCATTTTTCCAAGTGACCCCAATCCTTTTCAGAAGTGACATTAATCATTTAATCATAAATTTATGTATCTTTTTTGTACAGAAAATAAAAAAGTGACAAAATAATGGCAAATTGATAACAGTGGAAATGCCAGTCAGATGTACAAAGGCAGGACGTTATCAAAGCCAGCGGTAGGATAAAAACGTCTTCTCTTCCACCCCCAAAACTGAGAAGGAATCATGTCTGAGTCTGAAACTCGGGAAGCCAAAGAATTATTTAATAAATTAAGGCTGAAGAGTTAAAATTTCTGTCATGTGCATATTCCAGGACCCCACAAAGCACGCATCCCACTTCCTGTCCTTCATCATTTAAAGCAAAAAATTATGATAGTGTATATGTTTATTACAGAACAGATATGCTCTGTATTAATGCATTCACTGTATTTACATGAGATGTACCATAATATTGTAAATATTATTCTCACACTCTCTTTTTCCTCATACTCAAATTCAACATGACAATTTTTCTTAATTCAACAGCCCAAAAGAACATTATGGCCTAGACTGTATTTTTTTTCTCCCCACTGTTACAGAAAACCATGAAAACTGAAAACAATTTAAGATGGCCACCTTGTCTGTTAATTTAAACATTATGTTACAGTTTATTGTTAGACTTAATGCATCTATAAAAATATAAGGTTGAAATTAATAAAGATGTGAAAAAGCACAACCTTCTGAGGAAAAATAAATTTAAACTGTCCTCCTCGTTTTCTCTAAAGATCAGAAAACAAACATAGTGTGATGATGAAAGCATGTTGACTTTTTCATAGGAAAGCCAACACTTTTCTCTTCAATGCACATGAAAATAATTTTTCTTTTGGATACATACAAAACTGCTTGGTCATTAAGTTTTCAACAAAGATTCACAAGGGAACTTTGTCAACCGTCCTCACACAACAAGTCCAATCTAGTAAAAAACAGTTTTCACATACGTGTGATCTACCATCATCTGTTGGTAGTACTTTACTCCCAGTCCATAATCACATCCACTTCTAATTTAGGATGTCCCAGTAGGGGACTGAGAAATTGCCCCCACTGTCATATATGTTCCAAATATCCAGCTACATTTTTTTCCACATAGCTTTACTACACCTGTCTTCCTAAATTTAAAAACCTCCAATTCACTGTCAAGCAAGAATATCTGTTTGCCTTTTTCATTCATGAAGTCACCTCCATTTATCTTAATCAGGAGTTACAGCATAGTTTCATGAATTAATGGTACTGAATAAATAAATATACTCACATAACAGGTACAAATATTTACACGAGTTTTTATATGCAGAGGTTCATTAATAACCTCTTCTTTCACAGAAAGATGAGAATGACTTTCACGCCGATGAGCCTCACAATCAGGGGCCCATAGAGCAGACAGGATGGGAGACTGAGAGAGGCAGTATAACACT
This sequence comes from Chitala chitala, assembly GCA_025773905.1. NCBI lineage: Eukaryota > Metazoa > Chordata > Actinopteri > Osteoglossiformes > Notopteridae > Chitala > Chitala chitala. Next base: position 9,453,352 of record JABJVR010000087.1, read on the forward strand.
GGTGCTATTAAACAGCTGTAGAGAACATATGGCTCCTCAATGCTGGGTAGCTGGGTTCACACGCTGGGACCCCAATCACCATGATTGATGCTGGGCATTCCATAGAGGTCCAACTGACACCTTTTGCAAAAAAAGGCCCAGACAGCACCATCAGCTACTTTTCTGTATGTGCCTTCTTCCATTTACAGAAGAGTGACAATTTTTGTAAATGGAAAATGGATTTCACCCTTCCAAATCAGATCTGCAAAAATGCATAATCTGCAGCAGTCAAAGTTTGCATTCTGCCTATTCAAGATGATGCATTTGAATGCAGTTTTGAAGCCCACCCTAATCCTTTCGTCATGTCTGCGTAAGATGTTTCCAATCTCAGTCCAATGCTATGACTCAGCACGACTTCAACAGGCTGATGCAGGCGTGCAAAAAGGCTGCAATTGATGGTGCAACTATGGCATGTGTAAACTCTCCAAAGGCAGGTGTCATAGGTTACACCAGCTGGAGACAAAAACACAAGGATCATCACCATCATCATCATCATCATCATCACCATCATCATCCACCTCATCATCATCATCATCAATAGAGACTTGAAGGAAAGACGTACTCTAACGTTACTGATCTTGTACTTAGAATATAATGCTTTCATACTCAGCATTAACCCCTCGTACTCAGGTGAGTTAACTGATAAACAGCAGACAGAATGCAGTGTTCCATGTGGGTTGTAACTGTCATAAATCATTAAAGGACTGGTACTACAAAACAAGCCCTATACTGTCCCAGATCTGAAACCGAAACATTTCATGAAATGTGTCCATATTGTTTCCACAAGGTCAGTGAGGAATGTGGAAGAGTTAAGTCAGAGAGTTGCCTCTTTGCTTTCAAGCTGACGGTAATTATCTAACAGACAAGATGCATGAGACCAACCATTTTAGTAACCTCAAAATGAAGTTACATTTCCTACGCGGGCGCCGCGGGGGGGGGGGGGGAGGGGGGTGGGGTGGGGGGGGAGGGTGGGTTGGGGTCGGTGGGTGGTGGGGGGTGGTGTGGGGGGTGTTGTGGGGGGGGGGGGGGGGGTGGGTGGGGTGGGGGGGGTGGG
>JABJVR010000087.1:9454454-9465873 GCA_025773905.1 Chitala chitala
AACATAAAATATGAATTATACAAACCATTTTATTAACAAAAAAATTAATTTAAATTTCCTAAACCCCCCCCCCCAAAAAAAAAAAAAAAAAAACAAAAAAAACTGAACAGAATATGTTCTGCTTTCATCACACTGTCTACATCTCTGGTGACAAAAAGGTGGCAATTCATTGGATAAGGGTGCTTTACACTGCCATACCTCATAACAGGTCAATCACTGCATTCGGACTCCATGCAATACCTTTATATTTGTGTATGGCTGTTTTGAAATCTCACCTCAGAATAAATTCAAACACAATTTTCAAAAGCAACAATGTTGTTTTTGATTTTTGTAGTGCTTGCTATGTTTGGTGAGAATGATATTCACACATTAACTTAAAAACCCATTGCCTTATAAATGCTGCTCATAATAACATTTGTAGCATGTCTAAGAATACATCTTCGTAATAGAAAACATTTTAAAATGCTCCAAAAAATATATATATTTTTTATATAAATTGTTCTCAAAAAATAATTGTTCAACCAGAGACAACAAATCAAGACAAATTACTAGTTGTACTTTTTAAATCTTCTTTGACATTATATTCTGGCAATTCCCAAACAATAAAAATTAAATTGAAAAAAAAAAACAAGGTCTGGTAATAATTACCTTTTCGTTAAAAAGATTGTGTAACATTTGCTTAAAGGGGAGGAAAGTGTCTATTTAAGACAACATTGGGAAATGACCCAGGAGAATTACATTTCAGTCTTTGAAAATAACAGGGCAGAGACTGCTCAACCTTTCAATAAAGGCTCAGATCAAACACATAAAAAGGATGAATAAAAGATAAGCAATTACCGAGTGGCACAGTGGCTCTGTGGGTAGTGTTTTTGTCTCACACCTCCAAGGTCATGAAGTTGGTTTGAGCTCTTGCTGTTGTGTGTTTGATGTGTATGCATGGTCTCTTTATGTTTGCATGGGTTTCCTCCAGGTTCTCAGATTTCCTTCCACAATCCTAAAATATGTGGGTTAGTTCAACTGGAAATAGAGTACAAATACACTTTGTATTTCAACAATGACCAAAACAGTCTACTTCAGTGACTGATTACCCTGTAAAACATGAACTTGAGTGCTTTTATCCTGTACACTGTTATTCAACCAATAGAAAACTGAAATTAAACCCATCTCTATTTTCACACACATCCTTTTCCAAACATCCCCAGGGTGATTTTTTTCTCTCACGCACAGACAAGCAGACAGACAAGACAGACAGACAGACAGACACACACTAGCATATGTGTGTGTGCGCATGTGTGTAAAATTTAATAAATAAAGAAGGAGTAAGAGAGATTAATCCTGTTAAAGATCAAACAGTATTTTCCCAGCGCTCTGTCCCTGGTGGGCTGAAATGCAGCAGGCAGAATTGAAAGTCTCACTCCCATACCTGCCAGCAGAACGCATACATCTGCATGGCTAATAAACACACGCTCTGACAGATCTGCATCCGCACAGCTCCGCTGTAACGACAAATGGTGACAAATCGTGACAGTCCATCTCTCAAGCTGTAAAGAGGCTGGGCCCCTCCCCCGTCTCCATGCGGGAGGAGGGGACCGTCACTCCAGCATTAGACACGGTGTCATGGCCTCTCACTGCCCCGCATGCAGCAACAGGAAGGCCGCGACGATGATATGACAGCAAAACACAACGAAAGACCTCAGTCATCCACCTGTTTTCACAGCACTTGTTTACACAATAAAGCCCAGAAGTTGTTTAAATAAAACGCCTTTTTCCTTCAAGTGCAGAAACAGAGGCGCTGATTTTGACCTTTAAATAAAGGACTGTGGAAACACGTTCTGTCCTGTACCTGGTAGCAATGTGGTGATGACTGCCTTGTAAGATTTGTTAGCGTTACCGATGTCAGGAATACATGTAACGTCTGACACGACACAGGAAATCGTGTTGGTAACAGAAAATTAAAAAATTAAAAAAAAAACATGAAAATGTAGTAAACAGCTCATGTTCTAAAATATGAGTTTTCGTTTCCCAGATGTTCCTTGCGCTAAGACTGCTCTAAAAGGGCGCAGATGGTATATTAGTGGGACTCAGTTCTAACAGCATGGCTTCTGTCCTTCTGACAGTGGCACATACAAGGACCAGCCCAGAGCAGAAGCTTGGAGACAGCACCATAACACTCAGGACATTCACCCAGGGATGGTGTGTGGCTCTGTAGCACACCTGCTGTACTTTGACAATGGGTTTTCTCCCATGTGGCCCTTCAAGCATTTTCTGTTTTTATATTGCTAAAGAAGCGCAGTTTGATATGAAACACTATCACAGTGGTGTAAGTTTGTAAATTTAAGTCTACATAGAATTCCTACATGTATTATAACAAACACTGGGGTACCAAAATGGCTTCACTCTCAGGCAAGCAGATAGGAAAAGATGATCTGAACATTCACCCTGCAGGAGTGGATCCAGTCCTCTCCAAAAAGATAAAAGAGTAAACAACTGCTTATGTCACATTCGATGGAATTAATCTGCTTTTTCAGTCTTTTTTGGCATAGTGCCAAAAATCAGAAGTATGGATTTTTTCTTTAGACTTAGCAGCCTGTTTCCCTCACTGGAATACTGAACACTGAGATTGATTTTAAAAAATGAAAGGGTTTTCCTATTATAAAACACATATACTATAGGGTGAATGCATGTACCTTGTGTGAACTGTCCATGTCTCCATGTCTCCGTGTCTACTATGGAAGAAATCAAAGCATTGCATGTCTGGGATGTAATGACACATTGTGCCACAACATATCGCTACGTAACAAGTGGCAGTGCACACCATGAAGACCTCGGTACTATTGTGTGCTATGTGACATTTTAATATAAAGAACACTACTGCCACAAAGTATTAAATATTCACCACAATTATAAATATTAATAAAGAAATAAAATACTGATTCAACCTCAGTGTCAAAGTAGCTTGGAAGATTTTAAAGCCCCGTTTGCTATAGGATCTCACTGTACACCACACATAGAGGGTCTGGTACAACTACAAGTGTCTTAAACTGCAACAACAATCTTGCTAATATAGTACGTTTCGAAATTTTTCCAAATGCTGTCCAACATCTAACAGCGTGTCTTACTGGGGCTGTGCACTGAAAGCTCACTTTGATGTAAAATATAGAAAAATTAATTAGTCCTTATTTTTTCTTCCTTTGGTGTGTACAATTAAAATTTTGAATAAATGTTTTTCAACGTTAGAAATTATTTTGAATGTGATACGGGGTTTAAAAAAATGGCACTTTTATGAAAAAAAAAAAAAGGATTTCACAATTTACACACCCACTAGTTACAGGGCTTTCCTGGTCAGTTTGTGGGCCAGGACGTGTCAACCCACAGACTGCTGATCACGATTTGGGAAAATATTACTAGTGATTTTCCAGTGATTTATGACGTTATTGACATGACAGGAAATACAATAGCAACACTACTGCGGACACAGACTTTTGTTTTACAGGAAGTACTGACCCTTACTTGATGGTGTTTTTATATTTGAAACATCCTTACTATTACGTTAGGTTAACAATAATAACATTAGTAGTATAATAGAATATCACCGAATGTCTAGATTTAATTCTCAAGGAATATGAATATATTCTTTTGGAATTGGAAAAGGAACCAATCATTCAAATATCTCTAAGCTTTTCATTATTATCACTTAAAAGTTACTTTTTAAAAGTGTTTGTAACCACATACTATAGAAGCCTAAAACATAGGACTGTATCCTGGACTGTGTTGACAGAATCGTTTATAATGTTTGACTGGGCTACACGGTTGCAGGGAATAAAAGACGCATGTCTACCATCTCAGCCACATTCCGCAGGCCTTTTATAAACGTCAAAAGGTTACACTAGAGAACAACGAGCCCATTATGAACTACAATATATGGCAGTATGAAACATAACTCCACTGGAGTGCCAGACTAATTCCATTTGTAATTGTTCTTGTGCAATATCTCCTTTGTCAAGAATTTAAACTAAGACCATGAAGTCACTGCTAATAACTGGTGAGATGAAGGCTATTTTTCACCATCAGTGAAAGTAGGGCTTCTTATCCAATGAAAATACATACCCTCATTATGCAAGTGCTGATGTAATTTCTTGCACGAAAATAGTCTGGTAAGTGTTTTTTTCATTGTGTTTATTCATTGTGTTTATTAAAAACATTCAGAAGAGAAAGAGATGCTTAGATAATCAATAGTAACCTTCATATGTTTTTGTACAGCCAAATTAGCAGTATAACTAAAACAAAAGAACTAAAAAATAAACATTGAGGCCTTATGTCATATTTATTTCATTGCTCTTAATGACTCATAAAGCAATGTTCATCCCACTAAACATTTTAAATTATAAAATACAATAACTTAAACTATTAAGAGTATGTAATTTCTGTTTTTCTTTGATGCAGATGCCATGTATTTCGTGTTCCTGTTTTATTAAAATTTCATGTACATGGGGGATAAAAATTTCCCACCACAAGTCTCCAGTAATTACAAATCAATCATACCTTCTGACAGTGAAGGTCACATGCAAATGCTTTGGTGAATCATGATATGGCAACTTTTTCTCACATATTTTTGCTTTCATTAAAGAGTTTGTCATAAAATCAATACTACAAAAGACTAAATGTGACTGTAAAGTATTGTAAATAGAAAGTTATTATTGTAGATGAAATGCCGCATAAATTCATGTGTCTCAATCAAATGTACAAAAACCCAGTTAACATTAGACCTGTTAATGTAATGTAAAAAGCACTGTTAATATAATGTGAAAAGTGTACAGGAAGTGGCTCGATGCTCTATAAAGAAAATCAAAAGAGAATTACTGGAGAAAACACCAGAAAAAGGGACATCTTAATGAAGATGTGACTTCTAAAAGATGTGGCAGATCATCTTGTTCACAAAAACCCAATACCTTGTGAAGCCCCCTGTGGTGACAGGTCTAGAATATCAGAAAGGTGTCTGGACACAATGCTACGGTTGTCATGATGACATTAGGATGTCATTCTTTGGGCAGGGTAATGGAATGTCTTGGCCTTCTTTTTGCTCCTAAAAGTAGGCCATGCTACCATTTGAAGGTTTATGGCCCTAGGGGACAGCAGCTTCCCCCGATGCCCTTTTTGTCACAGAACTCGACATGTTTAATTGGTACAGTGCTCCTACCAGGACCATAGGGTGCTGTTGGGCCAATGGGAAAAACTCACACGCCACAATTTTTTTTTTATATATCCTAGTAACAGTATAGAAATTCCAAAAGATCAGAATATAATAAGGCCAATGGTTAATGAAAACCTAAAGGAAAAGTGCCATACTTTTAAACAAAAAAAAAATGAAAACGTAGTTGTGAAACTGGGAAATGTCAGAGAACTCATGAGATGAAAATAAAAACACATATGTATATATTTGTATATATTATCACAGGTTTATTTCTGGTTTTGCTCTAGTTTTGTAACCACACATGAATGCTCAGGACAGACATAAAAATGAGGAAACACATCACAGCTGTGTGGGGCTCCAGAGTCACAAAATACCCACATCCCACCTCTCACTGAGGATTCTATCAGACTCTGATCTCCATTGGGACAACAAGGAAACCTCCTGCCTCAGTCTCTGATACATGAATGCTGTCAGAACCCTGGTAGGTCCGGCTCCAATCCGTTGTGATTGACAGCTGAAGGAAGCCTGGCACCCCAGGTACAGCAAGCGAGAGCCCTCTGGGTGCAGCTGTACAGCACGTGCTGTCACAACACTCCACAAAAAAGAGATTGAAGAACAGCAGGGTGAGAATGTGAGAACCACCCTCTTTATGGAAGTAGGGAGTTCCAATTGGGAGGCCTGCTTCTCCACCCAGGACTAAAGAAGCTTTAAACAACATAATTTTAATTATAAATACACTAACATTATCAAGACTACTATAAAAAATTTGATTTTGAATCAGCTGCATAATTAATTAACTTATCATGCTGTGTGTTCAGGATCCCCAAAATAACTATTCAAAATGAACTTCTGTAAGTTGCCATCCTGGGGAGTGAAAAAAAATATATATTTGCATGTGCAAGAACATCTCACCTGAACCATAATCTGTTTTGCTGTGTGTGATCCCAGAGAGATCTGACATGTCTTCCTCCAGCACAACTGGAAGGAAACATGATTGCGATTATCTGACAGCACATCCTGCCTCCTGACACACCGCAGAGTGGGGCGGGGCAGGCAGTAATGGGCCTCACATTATGAACTGTGCACTTCAGTAGGTGAGCGCCTGGTCGCCTCGGCTAATCACAGGTAGCGGGCCAAGGGAAAACGCGGCCACCACTTCACTGCGGGGTTGGCTCTGCGAGCCCCGGTGCCAGGGTCTCCCCACCCAGACATGGGGATCGGTGGCCCTGTAATAGTTGCCACTCTTACAGCCAAACATGCGGACATGCAGTATAGATGCTGGACCCACCAAGCAACCAGACACACGGGCAGAGATGCCAGGAGTGAGAGCAGCACGGGGAGGCGACGCGGTGATGCACCAGAAGAAGGATGATTAACAGCACAACAAGTACAGTTCGTCTCTGTGACCGGTGCGATCAGCAGTTTGATTCACTGGCCTTGCGCAGCACAACTGCTGATCCTATTTTACTGCGGTGGTACTATGACAAAAGTGCTTGCCGTTTGAACAGCGTAAGATGAAGCAACCAGCAATAAAGAAGCAAATAAAGAAATGAATTAAATTAAAAACAGGCTCGCATTAAGTGAGAAACAAATAACGCCAGAGGACGTGGCTGTTCTGTGAATTACAAGTAGTGCTTTAATCCATGTCAGCAGAACATGCCAGGAGCACAGTCATCTTGAGCATGTAACCACGGCAACATCAATGGAAGCAGGTCGATATTAAATTCAATTAGGAAATGTTACAGAGCTAAAGACATCTCTCAGCTCTTTTTAGTGTCAAAGAGCAGAATTTCTAAATGGTGATCAGGCTTGATTTTGATGTTTTAAGCAGAACAAATTTTTTTTAAAAGTTATGATGGCCATTTGTTTATGTTACATACAACAACCATGTTGTGTGGATTTCCCCTGCCATATTTCTATACATACATAATAAGGACTCAGAGTATATACATACAGTGTATAAACTGTGTCCCAGAGACCACCAGCCAAAAGATACTGTCATCCTATGTGTCTTTTATTCTATAGTGTGTGTCTGTGTGAGGGCAGGGACGTGCATCTTTGTGCATGCATGTATATGTTTGTGAGATATCTATGCCTACCCACACGTGCTTGTAAATGATTTACTATATTGTCATACACATTGCATTGGTCAGCTAATTTTATTTAAAACACTCAAATTACTTTTCAGAATTCCTCAGGGATTACTGATACAGGAGTAATTTCTAACAGTAATATTTATCATCTATTCTTATCTATTTATGATAACGTGTACACTCTACGAATATTAAATATTGACTGTCCTAACAATGTTTTAGTAATTCACATACAATTTTTAAGAAGTATAAACAGACTAAATAAAGACAAGGAGACAAACGGAAAAGCTTCCAGCAGTGGGCGTTTCTTTCGGTGAGTCTCTAAATGACTCTTTGATGTTCACTAGCCTTATCTCTGCTAGCCAGATTTTCAGCCTCCTGACAAGAGTAGTTCACCCCCCCCCCCCCCACTTTCACAACTAATCATTGTGCTAGCAGGACCACTGAAATACCTGCTCAGTCCTTCAACAAGTGTCAGGAAGACTTACAAAAAGCATGAAAGCTCAGTGCATTAAAAAGTTTACAAAATCTTACAGTGATGACTTTACTAAACTGTGCAGATCTTATTTTGTCTAGTGACTTCTGGAGTGTTGCATACACTCAATGATGATGATAAAAAAAATAATAACCAGCTTTTATTGTTACTGCATACATATATATGGTGCACATACATGTTACAATGAAATTTGTTCTCTGCATTTGACCCATGCTCCTTGGGGGAAGCAGTAAGCAGCCACACATGGTGCCCGGGGAGCTGGCGCTGAGTGTCTTGCTCAAGGACACACCTGGCTGGGTTGGGATGTGAACTAAGAACTGGGAGACTTCTGCATCCCAGCCTGATGCTCTACGCATTGAGCCACCAGGCCTCCAAAAAATAGGACAAAGAAGGGTTCAGGGCTAATCTCGTGTTCTCCAATACAAGGCTTACAATCACAGTGAAATGACAGTAAAATCCTCAAACAAAACAGAATAAAAGTGCCCAGGATCTGGACATGCCCAAATGCTGTAGGAATTACAATAATTTCATCACCCTTTTGTATGCAATGCACAGACACAGAACAACACAAAAGTGAAAACAAAAACAGTCTGATTCATGCCAAGCAATTATTATCTAGGTAAGCCTTCAATATAAAGGTGATAGGGTTAGTAAGAAAAGGGGCTGGGCGACATGGCCAAAATATCACATCATATATTTGGTTAGGATAACAATTCACAATATAGATAACAACTTTTATTTGTTTTATTTAAAAACCAATCAAATTGGTGTGTAGGTGGTAATGTTAATTAACCGTTTAACCAGGAAGTGTATCCTTACATGAAACATTGTAGCATTATAATATTAAATCTTAAATCTTAATAAACAATGTATGTAAAATCCATATAATGACTCATTATACCAAAAGTGCATTTTAATTATAATTAGTTCAGTCAGTAAGTCCTTCCTGTATTTGTTTGGTTCCCTCAGAATGTGTAGAAGATGCTGCAGCTAAGTAAGATGTGGCCATACATGTAGGCTACACCATTAACAATGCTCATTGATGTAAAAATACAATAAATTACTGCTAGCAAATTCTCTAGTAAAATGCTGTTTTATTACAGTGCTTTTACCACATTTTGGATTATAGCAAAGTACTATAATCCTGATATACATTTAAAACATCAATTTATAACTGCTAAACATGCCGCAGTGAATGCTGGAACCAGCCACATGAATGAGAGACGTTACCGCCTGTCTCTACCCGGCCTGACAGTACTAAATGTATTGATACTCAAGTGGTGAATAGATAACCATTCGTGTGGAAAAAAATAAGTTCAATATTGGAAGATGCTATATTATTTTCAAAATACCATTAGCTATTCCACGGCACTGTTCATACACAATGCTAGTGTGCTTGTATGTGCTTACATGTTTACACCAAAGGTCTCGCCACTAGTATTGTTATCGATTCTTTAGCCATACTGGGAAGTTATAAAACGCATTTCAGTTAATTTTGTGCAGTTAGTTAGTTCTTTAGTTCTAAAGTATGTCTGTTTTTCAACCTTGATTTTTGCCTTCCTTCTTTGTCTTTTTATTGTCCATGTTTTCTTTTTCTAACAATCCAATATGAACTTAAATTGGCTGAGCAATCATGAACGATCAATTTAGGATCTTGGATCGCAGTGGCGACTTTTATCTGATTAGAATTTGGTTTAAAGTAGACGTGTGCCGTAGATGCATGCCGGGGAACCTGGGATGTGTCGGTGTGTAGTCTATATAGGTGGGAAGAGATGCAGGTCACCATACAACAGTTAAGCTTTAGTGTAAACATTAAATGATTACGTTTCCTAACCATAATCCACAGCCCACAAGAGCCCGATTCCCATGAGATTTCTCCCTTTCTCTTGATAAGCCCCTCCTGTACAGCCCATGCTACACACTTCTTTATTTGAAATTATAGCTGATCATCTATATGCACTATTTTAGCTGAAAATTTCTGTAAAATTTTTAAGATCTAGTCACTAACTTGAGATCCATTGAGACATAGTGACGTATACAGACAGCACATGGATATAACACAGGCCGAGACTACTTTGCTTCACATCAAATGGTTTTTGTAATAGTTCTGTTGTAGTCTCCGAACATGCAGAGCTCACGTGACACGCACTTTCTGGTTCGGTCTGTAGTTAGAATTATTTAGCTCTATGTGGTTTTCTCGATAGTTCTGAAATGTGTATTGAGGACACAACTGGAATTGGTCCAAATAAAACGTCATCAAATCACCCATCACTAGTATGAAATGACAACCTCCACCTCATGGAGCACTCAAACCTTCAAAAAAAAAAAAACTGAATGTTTTATGGAACAAAGGGCAGGCGTTATAGGAAGACAAACAAAAGCTGGCTTTCAACATAATTACCAACAGTGTGATGAAATGCACAGTAAAAGATTTCTATCCTAGTCAGCAGTTAGGTATCAATAATGGTTTTTGCTGGTTTTGCAGCCTCATTACAGCCTAGTTCAGGGTTGTCTTAATGAACCAATTAGTCAACGAAGAAAATCATGATTGAGACAGGGGGAAATATAAGCATCCCACCTTAGAAATAATTGGAACAGATGATAATGATGAAACTCTACTGTGGTTGTGCAGGCCAGGGTAGGACTTCTGCTTAGACTGCTCATAGACAAGGGCAAAACAGACTAAATCTAGGCTGTGTGGGAAACCACACTGTTATGTTACTTATACAAATCTGCTCAATAACAAACGTGGTGAGGTTTATAGCAGGAATTACTGACTGTATCGTGCATTACAAAAACACATTAAATCTATTCTAAAGAAACAGTTCACAAGTAAAACTGAATTATCTGGTGAAGACAAGACATGCTGGTCATATTATAATTATGTATAATCATCTTATTCTGAGAAGTATTTTCCTTAATGTAAAACCACACATAATGGCTTTCTTAAACAGTCTATGGCACCTACAAATGCAAACAATAAACACTTAATGGCGTGGCATATAAAGTGTAGCTCTCCATCAATGAACACCATGTCATATGTAATGAAGTGAGAGGAGCACTTGATCTTATGAGAAATTTAAGAATTTCTATGAAAAACACTGAAAATGTATGACGTGGCAGTGTGCCATAAGTATACCTACATGATTGTAAAGTGTTATAAGTGCCATTATTTGATGAAAAATGCTGAAACTAAACTAATGGAAGAATAAAAACAGACAGCAAAGGATTTCAAGTACATAAAAATTGTATGGTATGGTATGGTCTGACACAGTACGGCATTGTACGGTATGGTACGTTACAGAGTGGTACGGTATGGTCTGGTACGGTACAGCATGGTACTGTATGGAACGGTATGAAATGGTATGGTATGGTATGGTATGACAGAAGAAGGAAGAGTCTCTAACAGTTACTTTCCAACAATACCTCTCAGTGAACAAGACAAATTTTAACTGTTTGAGAGAAAATGAATGAAAATCAATGTGACACTGTATTTGCATATCAGTACTAATTAAAACTATGGACACTGAATTACTTTCAGGGATAAGTTATATGACTGTGTTGGGTTGGCGCCCCGCCCTGGGTGTCCCCTGCCCTGCACCCTATGTGCTCTGGGATGGGCTCCAGGTTTCCCCGCGA
>JABJVR010000087.1:9473765-9508765 GCA_025773905.1 Chitala chitala
AAACCCACCAAGCACAGGGAGAACATACAAACTCCACGCACACAGACCCAAGGTGGGAATTGAACCCCAGGCCTGGAGGTGCGCGGCGACAGTGCTACGCCACGCCACCGTGTTTGTAATCACAGTTAATAAAAACTTTGTCTCAAGGCCTGCAAAGTGTTAAAAGTCAACAAGAGCCGAGCCCACAAAGCCATAAGAGCACCTGTCACCTAACAAAGCTGAGATCAAACACGAGCAGGATCATCTTTGAGATCACACAGGGCGTCAGGCATCGGTGCGAATTTACAATTAATTGCGCCTAGGAGCTTCTTAAGGCATGTTACGGCGTCTTTGGTTCTGATAAAGGGCGTGAGCTGGGATCTATGCGTTTCTAAGACAGGTCGCAGTACCGCAGGAGCTATATTTACGGAGGATAACTAGCACGCCGCAGTATAATCTGACATTTGTACCACAAGGGAGTCCCTTCGCATCGCTCGCAAATGACAGTGTCACTGTTGGTTTGCATCCCCGGTGGAATAGGTTAAAGAGAACAAAACATGTTTTTGCAGCGCAGCGCTGCTCTGCGAGACAGATCTAATAAAAGTATATTTGATTCCGGAGGTATGATGTGGCTGCTCCTGTCACAAGTGAGTGAGTCTCTCAAGCTCAAAGGCAGCGGCAGTCAGAGCAGAAAAGGACAAAGGCTCCCTCACAGTCGTCTCAGCAGACTCGGAAACAGGAGGCCCCATGGCTGGCCTCGTTTTGATGGCTGACTGATTCGCACCAGCGTTTTAACTTCTGCTGCGTTTTTTTTTTTTTCCCAGCCACGATCAAAGCGCAAACGCCGCGCTCCTAAGACTCCTGCGGAGGCTCGGAGGCTAAACGCTCATAACGCCAGTGCGGTTTGACGCAGCACAAAACAAAGCACAAATGCGCGTTGAGGTGTAACTGCTCTGAGGGCGTTGCGTCACCCTCATTGAGCGGAGAGCCGTCGCCGTGCCGCGCATCCGCAGCGCCCACAATGACCCGCGTCGCTGCTGACACCAGTGATTGAAGCCACGGCAACCGTCAACTTCTGGTAAAAAAAAAAAAAAACCATGAGAGGAGGCGCTGGGATCAGCGAGGTGATTCCCCAGGCAGCGAGTCAAACACAAGGTGTCTTCAGATTTGGTTCTCCTCCCTCGTGGCCCCGCCAGCCCACTCAGACCTGGGGCTCGCTGAGGTGTTTATACCTACGTCAGCCTGCACCTGCTCCCCCCCTCCCTCGTCTTTACAGCGAGGCCCAGGAGCACCAGTGCGCAGCCTCTTCAGGCACCCCTGGGAGTTCAATTAACAGCTCCTTTAGCCACCAAGCCTCTGCCCTGCAGGCATGGCAGCAGTGGATACGGAGACGTGACACTTCACCACCCCCCACCCTCCACCCAAACCCCCACCTTTACTGGAGCTTGTGAAGCCCTGTGACTGATACAGAGGGTTACGCTCCCCTCCTTTGGGACAGACCCCAGCCCTGTCTGTTCAGTTTGGCTCATTGAATCTCTGCTCCTCAGACCGCAGCTTGGACCCTTCGGTTCAAAGTAAATAACCACACACTTCACTCGTGCAACCTCTAGGTGCGTTAAAGCATCTTCCTCTCTTCAAAATCAAAAAAACAGCCTTCATTTACATACTTATATTACCGCTAATATATTTGTGAGTACTGTATGTGTTTTTAAGCATAAATATGTATTTTTGCGGTTAAAACAAATACAATTATGGTCTTCAGTCATTAATTGAAACAAACTGAACCCAATCAAAGTTGTACAATGAACTGACAGAATTTTTTTTTCCCATCGTTTGAGTTATTACTCTTAGGGTGCACATAATAGTGGTATAAATCTATCTGTGTATGCAATTATCAAGACTGGCATGGTCTATTCCCCACTGGGGCATCACTGAAGAACAATGACATATTACAGCCAGGCCTGCTATGGTCATTAGGAACTGATATGAGATTTATTGCTAGTCTTTAAACATAAAAGACAGTAATAAAGAGATATGAATATAGGCAAAATAGTGCACAAAAATCTGACCAGGATCTAATGAAGTGTGGTGCAAATAGTTATTCACGGCAAGATCAATTTAACTTTCTCAAAGATGTATGTGTGTGGGTAAAACCACAGAACTGTTTTCTTACTCCTCTGGGCTGTTTGTGACCTCACTGTACAGTACTTTGTTCTGTCTTTCAAAGGAGTCCTATAACTTCCTGTGATTGTGATCTTTCATGGTCGCCGTGGCCTCTTCCCCTGCACACAAAATCTCAAATTTGTTCCATGGTGTTGGACTTGCCCATTTCCTTTCTAGCAGGACATCTGTAAGAACATATGCTGCTAGAGTGAAAATGCTCTGGTGTCAGAGTGCTGGGGCAGCTTTGGAAGCTCTCCATACCTTCCCTGACAGTGTCAACAACAACCCTCTGACAATATGATTCAGAGACAGCAGCATGCCAGAAAACAGCCCCTCCGGTCACCGCTTTCATTCAGTTTAACCCGATAAGGAACAGCAACATGAACTCAGTGAAGAATAATTGTTAAACAATTCCAAAAATATAATTTGTAAAATACGTCATTAGACTGATAGACACATATGTTGTGTATATGTTGTTTATATGGAAATATAAAGAGGGATTGTTTTATAA
Source organism: Chitala chitala (assembly GCA_025773905.1). Taxonomy (NCBI): domain Eukaryota; kingdom Metazoa; phylum Chordata; class Actinopteri; order Osteoglossiformes; family Notopteridae; genus Chitala; species Chitala chitala. The sequence continues at coordinate 9,476,419 of JABJVR010000087.1, forward strand.
AATCATTTAAACTACTGTGCTTTTGTCACAGATGCACTTACACATGCACGTAACAAAAACCAGGACACTTCAAACGTAGGATTTGTTAGTTAGTTATTGTGGCGTTCGTCCTGTTCTGTGTATAGGCTAGAATGGTGGTCACATACAACAGGAAAAGCGGCTGTCACCACATTAAATATCTATACTTTCACAACTCGATTGCCAGTGAGAATTCAGCATGCAGTGATTAACAGCTGAGTGTGCATAATGAGTGCTCGTTCTCTCCGTCCGTCAGAGCAGAGATCAAAGCTAATGATTCCCAGGCGCGGATGGCCGTCTGGAGATGGTGACAGAGGGGGAGATCGTTCCTGAATCCAGAGAGCAGGGGAACTTGGCAATACAGCAGAGAATGTGCATGAGGAGTCCATGTTTGAGAATATCTTATACTCCTGTAGAGCTTTGCACCCAAATTAAAACAGGGTGCTTTAATCGAAAAAGGAACTGTTGCTCCAGGTTTTCACCTCAGTACTTGTCTGCTTCTGCTCAGCTGCTGAGGTGAGGTCACCAACTGATGCCGCTCTGGGGACAGACTGGAGCGCAAGAGCTTCGAGGGCCAAAGACAAGGAACAATGAGGCGAAATTACATCATCAAAGAGCGGCAGAAAGCTGCTGTGTTGACAGAAACGGCCTTTGTATGCCGATGAAAAATGTAACCGGCTCTAATCAGACGTCAGCACGCAAGAAAGATCTTTTATCCCCACTGACCACTGGTAAAATTTCATTACTCTCATTTTGTGCACTCACAAAACTCAGACTTTAGCGCTACATGTTATCGGTGTTGTATTAAGTTCGGCTAGCTATGCACTCACTACAACGACAATCAGGGACGTGGCGCCATAAGGCCTGCGCTGAGAGCTGATGCTGGTACCACTCGCTCATCACCTGATCATCGTCTGCCAGCTCGGTCCTCAACCTGCGCTCGTTACTCTTCACATCTACAATATCAAAATAACAAGCAGTCAGGACTGCTGCATCTTGTCCTCTTTTTAAAACCATTCAATTTTTGACAATTGTCAAAAACCTTTTACAACCAGTGCTCCTAATTTGTTATTTTATTGACTTATCTCATTAAAAAATCTTTGTATACATATTTGGTAATGATTTTGTAGTATGTATTAGATGTATACAGTATATTCGATAGGCATTATATTATAAAGAGTATTATGAAGAGTTACATTTCAGGGAAATCTCCAGATGACAGCACATCACATCTCTCCTTCATATTCAGATTATTGCATACACTCAGTGCTCAGCCAGTCCAAAGACATCCACGTGAATGACAATTACTTGATGAATATTTTAGTCCTGCTTGATTGTGAAAGTTTCGTTAGCGTTGCCGTGATTTCCCGCAGCAATTAGGAGCGCTGCATTCCCAAACGTACTGCTGAGTGAATTTAAGGAGCTTAACTGTGAGATGTGTTCATTGAAAAGTGTGAAATAAAGTCTTTGGCTCATCACGCTAATGCCACCTCTTAAAGTGGCAGTTTATCATGAGGTAGTGTGCAAGGTTTTAATGAGCTTGCTGCCTGTTCTTGTACAATTCCAATTAGTCCCTTTTTTTACACAGCGACATGATTACTTTGTGAAGCCTCCATTGTTTTCCATTCGGCAGTGAAAGCAATCCTGGCTGTTTTAATCTGCCTTCTGAAACCAATGCCTGACAAGTGAATTATACCTTCTGGAAAATAATAGTGGGTATAGGCTTATAAATACAGTACTGAGTACATCAATATGCTCACTGAACATCTTTGCCAAATATCAGATTGTTAAGGAGCACGACTTAAGTCCACATCTGGTTAGAGGTACTCAGTGCATTTTTTTTCTTAAAGTTAATTATGTTTTATCCTACAACAATGAGAACCTTCTATACAGAAATTTTAAATACAATTTGAAATGTAGCCTACCACAAAAATACCCTAAATAATTGGTAACATTTGAGTTTGCTAAGTAGTAAGCGCTAAATAAGCACTAAATACAATACAAGAATATTTAATCGGCTACTTCCGTATTTATTGTTCGCAGTTCACGTTTGTTCTATTTGCCGTTGCTGAGGCTTGAGTTAGATAAACGACACAAGCGTTTCAGTTAGCCAGCTGATTCCTCCCCTCATTGGTCACTGGTGTTTTGCATTCGCATGTATGATTTTAGTGTCTGTAGGGTACCTACTAGTTTGTTTGTTTGGTTGTTTGTTTGTTTATTGTGAAGCAGAAGTTGATTTAAAAGCCTTGTGTTATTTATAAGATTTGTTATGGAGGAGGTGGGGGTGTTTGTCTAGGAGTGCAGAATAAGGTGACTGCAGTTTTGTACACAAAGTTTGTGCTCTGTTAAACTCCACATTACTTTCTTGGCATCACTATGGAGCCCTAATAAGGTAGAATCTCCCAGGAGTGATCGACTGACATGGCAGATTAAATCACACCTTTAAAGAGCCAGCAGGCCTAGGGTTAGTCAGGACACATTCCTGACAGCGCTTGCCTTTTTGCTCCATATCTGAACTGCTGGAGTTGGGAGTAAAATGGAACCAGTTTCTAAGTGCAAATACACATGGCGACAGGAAAATCCTCAGGTCCGCACCAAACAGCGGCAATCCCCGCTGATTGTTTTCCAGCCCACAGTGAAGTTAAATGAGTCTGTTTTCACCGATCAATACCGAAGTGGTGACGGCAGTGAGCTGTGTGCACATTGTATTTTAATAAGACAAATTACACCTCTCATGTTCACATTCAACACAAACTTCCTCAAGATTAAAAAAAACAATATGAGCTATATTAACAGAGGATATAAAAAAGAACTGATGATCACAGAAAAGAAGCGTCACTTTTGCCTGATTTAAAATGGACTGTAATATTTAGTCGTACATACAGCTGGTGCTTGAACACAGACAAATGGTCATAATTACACCTCTGTACTAGTGTAATTTTAAATAGTGACATGCACCTTGGCTGTTCCTGTGGGTTCGGTTTGTTACCATAAAAAGTGTAATATGAAAAAACTAGACTGCTATACATTTACTTCATCTTTGGTCTCTAATAACACGATACACACAAGACACAGGTCTCCTGAGTTTCCCACAAGAACCTTCGAGAAGAATGTAAACCAAGCATTCATGTTACCTCCTGATGTCCTCCATATAGGAGTTTCCATTGAATATAGTTTAGGGTTTGCACATTAAGATGTACGTAAAACTGTCAGTAAATTAATGTAAAGGGTAAAAGCTTACCAATATAGAGTATCCATGTCCGGGAAGTGATTGGTTGTGAAGAACAAAAGGAAAAATAAACTGTCATTTGAACTCGCATTTTGTCTGGCGTCTGTCCTTAACAAGGCTATTAGTACAATCCATACAAAATTAAAGGTAAAAGCTTACCAATATACAGTATCCTTACAAAATAAAGCATTTTAATATAATTTTCCCCACATTTACCTAACAGCTTTGTTTTCATAAAAATTGTATATAATTTCGTTATGACATTTAGTGTCTGGGCTGTAGTCTAATGGCTGTTGAGTATAGAATATAAGCCTCAGTACTGTGCTTTAAACAGGTGGATCTTAGGTGGTTACATTTTTTCTTTCCATAATAGGGACGTTGAACTGCCTATCTGTTTGCACAGCTGAATACTTCACTGGAGCAATTATTAGGTTAGGTATCTAGTTCAAGGATGGAAGCATGTCTCTCTTCAAGTTACAAGCCTATGTACTTAACTACAATGGTATATGCTGCCTCGAGATTTATTTCTTACATATTGAGGCAATAAAAAACGTTTGGGCCTGTGCAAGTTAAATGACTATTTTTTGACCTTTTTCTGACCTCTGTATCTTTGACCTCTGTATCAACAGCTGCATTACAATTTATTTAGCAGATGGCATATTATTAATGGCATTTAATCGAATGAATGACAAATAACTCTTTATATGTTAAAACACTGTTGGACATGCACAATACAATCACCAAGCAGTCTGTTATTTGAAACCAACCCATTAAAACCACATAACTTCAGAGATCCAATGATTAGTTTTCTAGAGAGGAATAAGAAATATTCAGTGATTTATCTGTATTTACGATCACAGCAACTCAGTTCACAGACTTACCAACTCAACAGTCACTTTGTCACCACAAATCTCGATATTAAGATATCGACAGTAAGAGCTGAACGCATCAAACAGGGTCCTACGTTCATGAACGTAATACGTGAAACATATTGCTAAATGCGGTTAGAAAGAGGAAACGAATATTACACAATAAAATGACTAAACAGTACCATAATCATCTATGGATATTTTCATTTAGAAACACAATATGCAAAATGATAGCAATGCTAGCACAACACTCTGCTTTACAACAACAAAATGTATCATTTTCATGCATTTCTAGATGAAGTAAAACTTATGCAAATGTGATTAAACATTAAAACTCCTACTCAATTTTCCCTACAATGTCACGTGACTATGTAACAGTACAGCCTCCTGTTGAATGGAGAAATGGAGCCTGGACATGCAAAACTTTATGACAAAAAAAATTACAAATTAGTGTACAAAATTGCAAATTTGCAATTGCACAATTACAAAATTACAAATTAATGTACAAATTGGTTTATTTGATGTGATGTTATATGTGATGGATGATAAAATGAATGTGAACTGCTATAATATCAGTCAATTATTAATAATTTTGGGAAAATTTCACATTCATAAATCAAAATGGGCTGCCTCTAAACCTTGTTTTTTTTTTTTTTTGATTCTCTGCCGGACTAACAGTAAAACAATATGGAACACTAATCAAAAATATTAAAAATAAGAGCGCTAAAAAACTGTCTGAATGTCATCTCATTTGAGTACATACACTGCCATAATAACATAGATACGTATAGACTATTTCTTTGTTGTATTAGATATACAATATCTACGTCTATAACTACACTAGTATGTACCTTTGATGCTATAAATTGCCTCATTGTATCCCATTGTTTGACAATAAAAATAACTTATAAATAAATAATAGTCAGTCAAAAAAATTAATAAAAAAATGATGGAGCCATAATATTTCCGCCAAGTTTCCCCTATCTGCCCCTCCCACTTTCTCCCAGCAGCACTTGCTGCAAACTGGAGAAAAGATAAAAATCTGAATCATTTACATCTACGGATCCTCCGCCAAAAACAGCACTGAGTATTTGGTTGTGTTAGCGCAGCTCGGGCTTTGGCTGGCTGGCGAACTGGAGCGAGGAATTACTCTTGATCGAAATACATGCAGGAGGAAAATCAGTCATTATCAGCAGCTGTTCTCCCTGTCATTTTATTTAGACATCTCGCAGGCGTCGCTTCGTAGCTGCAGGGACATGTAGGGAAAGGCGCGTTTTTATTTATTTATTTTCCTGTTCCTGCGGAATAATGTAATAAATATAACAGACCACAGAATATGTTAACAAGTCCAATATGCTGCAATGCAATATATCTATGATATTTGGGAGAAACCACCTTTAGTTCAAGACAGCCCTTAAAATATTACAAAAAACCGTACAGTCAATTTTAATTTTTTGTATTTCGGGATAAGAACAAATCAGGTCTGAAAGAACCTAAATTCTACATTGAACGCTGACGATTCGGTTTTCTAAGTGTACAACATTCAGATATATTTAGTAGGTAATTCGTTTTTTTTTCCATTCACCTGTTGAATTATAGTTAAGGCAAGTCAAACTGCAAGAAACGGACATAATAATACTATCTAACCGAGACTACAAGAACTCAGTATAAACAAAACAGGATGACATTTCAAGTTTGTAAGAAGCCTTTTTGAATATGTTTTTAGTACTAATACTAAAATAAGTGTTTTATGTGCCACTTCATAAACCTCGAATTTCTGTATGGATATACTGGCCCTTTAAGTAAAATAGTAGAGACAGAAGCAATAATTAATCCACCAAGGTGATTTATAGAACACGATCTGTTCAATAAGATCATGCTGTTTTTGAATTGTTAATGCATTTGGTTTCACAATCCTCCCTAATGTTGTTACATTATTTTTCATTAAAAATAATTTAATCCATTTGAAAACTGCAATTTTTTACGTCTGCTCACAGAATCGGTAATTAATTGCGTAAAAGCGTAATTACGATTTTATCGCCTTTATCCCGAGACAAAGCGCATGGATGTGCTGCACAGCCAGTGAGTTCGCTGTTTTTTTAATGTTTGCTTTGGTGCGTAATAGTACACAAAATCGTGCAAAGAAAGTAGATTTAACCCAAGATTCATTTCTGGAGGCAGGATCCCTCCACGTGCATGTTGTCTAACGCAACTCTGTGGAGGACAGGTTTTAATCGCACAGCGTATGAAGAGGACAATCAGTGAAGAGCCGCTGTTTTTATGTCCACAGAACAAAGCTTTTCAGCTGAGTAATTGTCATGCTGCCTTATTTAAACAACCAAGTAAAGCATGACTGGCTGTTTTTTTTTTCTAACTTAAATGAGCAACGTGAGAACAGAGAAAAGAGGTGACGAGAACACTTGCAGGCATTCTTCCACAGCACGGTGCGTTCTGCGGGAATTCTCGTTGTCGTTAAACACCTCTAATACAGTACGGAATCTCCTCAATTCAGCCGTAGCCCCTCTCTCCCAGCACCGCACACGCTGCAATGCTCTTCCTGACATGGAGGCCTTCTCAGAAAACTCTGTTGGTACTTGGAGGCCGTTGGCTCTTGGAAGCAAGGCCAAACCCCACTGAGCAGGGCCATCTGTCGCTTGGTGAAAAGCTTCCGTAGCTAGCTCTTTATTATTATTATTTTTAAAATTATATTTATCATAGGCCGCGTATGAGCCATTGCGACCTGTCACGCCATCATCTGCCACCTGGACTAAGCAGCTCTGTCATCCTTTTTGGGCTGATTAATGGCACACTGGGCCCTAAGAAACTCCTTCAGTGACAAACCCTGGGTGCATCAGCCCGGCTGCTTTCGAGCAGTTCCTCAGCTTCGCTATTCAGGGTTTGCCCTGTGGCAAGACCGTGCTCTCTGTTCTCCAGAAATAGCAGTAGTTCATCTTTCACAAAGACTTGGGTCTTCTCATAAGGCAGGGTGGGTGCGTGTGTGTGCGCGTGTGCATGTGTGAGAGTTCATCTGAATTCACGTCTCTTAAATGAAGGTGCCAGTTGTGATGTGTGGTTAATATTGAAGCACTGGGAATGCTTAGTGGTCCCAGGGCCAGTGGCGTGTGCAGGAACACGTAGCTTGTCCGCCAGCATTCAGTGAAATGCCTTTTACTCACAACCTTTTTTCTTACCATTGAAGCAGATGATTAATTTTCTTTTTAGTGATTTAATGGAAAGTAACTTTGTTTTTTATTTGTTTTTCTAACTCGGAAATCATACTCTGAAGACATTATTTTGAGAAAGATGTTAATTTATTAGTTTGTAATTATTTAAAAAAATTCCAAGTTTTCACATATAACAATACTGTGTAAGATTTTAAGCTTTGTTATAACATAAAATGAATGTAATTTACTGGGTGATATCAGTGTCAGTCTTTGCTGAATTCAGTTCAGCAGCACAGTAACAACCATTTATAAAGCACTATTTATAATATGGCAGGTCCTGAAGGGTGACTGCAATGGAAATCCAACAAGTTTATGGTTAATATAGACTTAAAGTGATAACAAGTAACTTGAGTTACGTCTTATGTTACATTCATCACAAGTTTATCATTCTTCTATTTCATAAACAACCACTGTATCAATTCACATGTACTGCAGCCAAAAACAATGAATTATGCAAAGCAAGGTGATATAGTTACATGTGTTAAATTTAAGGTGCATCTTTATTTAAATATTCATATGTTTAAATCTTTACATGAATAAATAATTTTATATCTGTAACTGTGTGTTCTACCTTACTATCATGTAAACAATGAGATATTTATGTTGTATTACTGTCTTGCCAAGTAACATCTTAAAAACAATTTTGTACTTTTTTTGGATGAATGTTGCACAGGTAGACTAAAACAAATGGGTAAAACCACACTGATGTTGTATATTACTGTAACCAGTTTATTGCAAAAACTGAAATTATTCAATAGTGGCATATATACATATCACTTCAGCTCTGGTGATGTGTAGCGCAGTAAAGAATAGCTACAGATTTATAGAAGCCTAGAATCAAAACTGATAGGAAAACCATGTAAAGTTTATTTCAAATTGGTACTCTTAAAGAAACATCCAAACAGTTCATCCATGCCAGAAATGCAATGACTGACCTAATTAGAGCTTTTGTCATCTCTCCTGTGCCTCGACTGGGGCAATTAAAATGAGCTTTTCTACAGATTTCAGCATTTTGCAGTGCGCATCTTCCTAATAGATAGCGTTTCGCAAAATGTATCTCAAGACAGTGTTATTGCAGGCAGTAGCATCCTCCTTGCTTAATTCAGACTACAAATCACAGTGCAGTCGAGTTTCTGCAGACGCCTCCCTTGCATAGCTTTAGGACAGTAAATCTGCACAATTAAGCATGACTAAAGGTCCTTCACAACAGAATCCAATTTCTGCGCCGTTTTTGTTGCAGTGTCTCCTAGCCCCAAAGCACGCGGATCTGCTGTTGCCTTGGAGAGGGTCGTTAACCTCTCCCCTGCATTGGAAGGAAGCCGCTGAATGCCGCACCCTTTTTCAGCGGGAATCTTACACGTCATTAAAGTTCTCCGGAGGTAGCCAGAGATCTAACCTCCTTTAACCAGGGCCCTCACACCAGTTTACCTTTCATTTCTGTGCAAGCAGTGTTTTTTTTTTTTTATAAAATGGTACAAGGGAAAGCATGTTTGTCATCTCTACATATGAATACACAATCAAAAGACCACCCATAGATTTTGTCTAACACACCCCACGTTTTCTGTGTCACATCATTGGTGCAAATAATATTTGTTAAAGATGTAATGTGTTTACCCATATAGAGTTAGATTAAAATTTTACTTTCTCTGGATCCTGTTTCAGTTTAAAACAGAAGTACCAAATATAACAATGAACACATATTTTTATGTTTTTCCTCCCAGTTAATTTTCTTTTGTTGTTGTTTTTGTTGTGTTACTATGTGTGTCTTTTGTATAAAATACAAGGCACAGTATTATCTGAAATATATTTTATTTAAAATGCATAATACACATATTCTGTCAATGGACCAGTTTTGATACTTAAAGCATTGCCTAGTCTAAATAAGCCAAATGGCCAACTCCTTTGGCAAAGATGTCCCTTCTCATATTGCCCATAATATACATCATGTTACGTGGAACAATAGTGAAAACACAAATCGAAAAACCCACAAAAAGGCCCTGGATGGTTTAAAATTTTGCACCAGACCTCAGGAGCGTTGCTGTTACCGTCAGCTGAATAGCCCTGTTACCGTGCCTTTTGGTCTGCCCTCGAGTTTGGTGTGGGCGATGGATTGATTGTCTTGTGTTTAACAAGGGCAGGTTCAGGTCTGGTACTCCGCAGACAGTATTGCTGGCGATGGTGTTTTTCACTCTGGAGCGTCGTCTATAAGGCTGCACAACAGAACAACACGCAGCCCCTATAAAGATATCTTCTGCTCAGACAGCTCCCTACTGCCTTGCCTTTATTTGTTCTCCAATATGCAAGAAAAAATTAGAAGCAAATTTCCCTTTGTATGTTTGCCATTTAGAAACGAACAGGAAGGAGCAGGGAATAAAATAACACATGCTACCCGCCTCGGTCATCCAATAACATTCGCATCTTGTTTAAAAATAAAACAGAAGGCTGGGGGAGAGGGGGGGCAATCTCAGGATCCCTATCAAAATAGAAAGGCATTTTGATAAATTGCTAATAAAAAGCAAGACAGTCATTCAACCCTGACATATTTGTTCTTTAACAACAAATCAATGGAACTGAAGCCACGGCTCCTGAATGCGGAACAATGGCACGATGAAGCAGAGATTGTCTTCATTAAGCACATTAATATTCATAGAAAGTAGAAAATCTGACACCTGAGAGGACTTGCTAACCTTTTCTCATATTAGATTTTTACTTCTTAACACAATTACAGTCCAGCAATGACTTAATTAATGCCGCTTTCTGTCAGCAGGCTTTAAAGAACTGTCAATTTGGCCGTGCTCTGGCTGTCAGCCTGGAAGAAAGACAGTCGTCCTGCTCTGCTGGGAGACAGGCGCAATCGCGGTGCCGGATAAAGTCACATTGCCAGACACTTTGCCAAATTGATTCTTTTAAGGGCTTTCTTGCAGATTATCGTCCCCCTCCCTCACACACACAGTTCCAACCTACCTTGTTGGAGTTATAAATGTAGTCTACATCTGTATCTGGTCCTGATGATGGTCGGTGCTGCTCAGTTGCCTGGCTCAAAAAACCTTGTGTTGTCTTTGACAGTGTCTGCAGTGTCTGTTTATGCATGAGAGTCAGGGATGGTTTGCCATTGCTAGATTCACTAAACAGATTAAACAGACAAAGATACAAATCACAGCCACAATAACAGGATTGGGGGGGTGAAAATAGGGTCTACCATTGCTGGTGCACAAACTGTATTCATAGCACTGAAAAACAAGACAAAGCTGTGATTTTTATATGTGCTCGAGTTCCAAAAATATTTTTAATAATATGTCTTTGCATGGAGGTGGCCAAAAGACTGTCTGAACCCACAACCCTGGTGGTATGGAGCAGCTGAGCTATCCACCTTTCTAACATTTTCAGTTAGTTGCTAATTGCAGTTTTGGTCTTCTGTGTTATGTACAGTAGTTAACTGTTTTTTTAATTATAATAGATAAACATCTACTCAGTTATCAGGGTGGAGGGTGGCCTGGAGCCTATCATGTTAATGTGTCATGTAAGAGAAATCACCCAAAATGTCAGTTTTTAGTAAGGGTTGGTGTTTGCAACATTCATTTGGTTATGTGGTCACTGAATCTGGAAACCTGGTAATCCGGGCAAAACTGTAGTGATTTTATGTGGATTACCTGGTAATCCGGGCAAAACTGTGGTTACTTGATCTGTATTACCTGGTAATCTGGGGAAAACTGAGGATACTTAATATGGATTTCCTGGTAGTGTGGGCAAAACTGTCACCTTTCACATCCTTTGTATTCTTTACATGACCCTTTTAAATCTGTTTCACACTCAGAGTAGGACATTATCTGGAAACTCAGTTACGTTTTAATTTGCCTTTGAAGTTCTTATGCTTTCTTGGTGTGGTGGTTTAGATATAATCTGAATTTAAAGTGTATTGAGTGGGAAATTAATATCTTCAGGTGGAGTTTGACAGACTTTGTCCATTTATCAAATCTCAGCAGATGGGCATATGACATCCATAAACAGAATCTGGCACCACCACTCATGCAAAACCAGGTTTATAAAAGCACACTCAAGAGGTGACTGACAGCAGATTTTTCTTTTGATACACTGGTAATGTCTGCACATGTATTCATATTAATTTACATGATTTCTGCTCTTTTTACCTCAACAGAGGAGCATGTGCCCTCCTTGCCTGGATTCAGTGTTGACCTGCTCACCTATGGGATGACAGCTGCCTTTTCCACTTGGCTGAAAAAGCATCATTCCCATTATCAAATGAACAGGCCTGTCCACCACTGACCCTTGAACACAGCAGGACAACTATAAAGAACTTAAGACCATTCTGGATGTAATTATGCATCTGCATCTCAGTTCTAATGCTTACATGTTTAAACAGTTTTGGATGGCCTCAAGAACAGCAAAGTGCCTGTACTTTCTTTGGTATCACTACATCACGAAAGGTGTTCTCTTCACCTAATGGCTGGGGCTCACGAAGTCCATACATCCTTACACTGTTTCTGCCTAACAGATATGAACAGGTTTATAGTGTTGGGCTCACGGTAATTTTAGTAACGCTCTACATTTTTTTCAAGATTTGCTCAACAGTTTTGGATTACCATTAAATTATTTAGTTCACAAAATCTTAAATACAACAGATTTTACGGTTGACTTGTCTAAAGAACTGGACAGGGTTGTTATTGAAGTAATTTAACCCAAACACTTCTCTTAAGTAAGCAATGTCAGATCTTTTGGGACACAAACTTCTGACCTTTTGGTCACAGGGCCACTTCCTGGGTCCTTATGCTGTCCTGCTATCGTTAGTGTGGTCACAGTTGTTATCCAAGAAGCCCCTGACATCTGTCACTGGTACCCACGCCAAGACCTGAGAAATGCCCCTGGGAAGGCACCATTTGGTTAGAGCCCTTAAAAGGTTTTGCCCTCTACTGACCCACCTGAAGATGGGGCAAGCAGGTCGAAGGTCATCCCAGCTTTCAGTTCATTTGCAGTCCCTTGACTTTTTTGAAGGTTCTTTCCAACATCAGTGCTGTTTCTAAGGTAGTTTGGTGCTACAGCATGTCTTCATAAGGCTTAAAGACAAGCCCTACTCAGCATCATCTTTAGACATTATTATTGTATGTTACTATTATATGTAACACCACCTATTTTTACAGCTGCATATTTAACTGCACCAAAACCAGGCTCAGCATCCTACTCGGTGAGACACCCTCTGAAATTTGAACACTGTAATTTTCAGGTCAGAAGCATGTATCTTTAACCATCAGATGTTTCCCTTCAAGGGTCTTTCACTGATCTGTGGACTCCAGAGAACTGGGTGGTCTGAAACAGACCACACTGTCGGTCCAGAAGGCAGAACATATGTGATGTTAGTGCCAAAAGATATGCATGGTTATTACAATGTCTTTAAAAACCACATGGGTTACTAATAACACTGAATTGGAAAAAATCTATGGGCGAGAATAATAACAGACAAAGTCTATATTTAAACGTACCTCTACTGTAACTCAGAGCTGTTCTAATTGTGTCTACTTGAGGCTTTTACAAGAGGCACATGTTGTATGTCCTATGAGAAGGAATAGTCCCCATGGTAGTGATCCCATACTTCAAACTTGGCAGAGAGAGAACTGTGCCTCCTAATTTGAAATGTTGGGCAATTATTAAACATACAGAAACAGATTTGGCAGAATTGTGGTATAACTTTCAAAGAGCTAAGTACATTTACTCTAGATCTGAAAGCTCGGAGCTGAGTATATTTTGTCCAGAAATGAAAGCTTGTTTTTGTGTAACAAGCTTGTAAGATGTTCCCTACTTTAACAGAGGTTGCGCAACCAACAATTACTTCATCTGACAGCTTGTGCAAGCTTTATTAGATGTTGTTTGAAGGGGGTGAGCATTCCATGTTGGCAAAGACGGAGTAAAGAACATGAAGCGCACATAAAACTCAATATATTCTTCAGCTGTGGAGAACAAAAATGCTCACGTTCAGGTTTAGTGAGTGGCATTAAACATTATAGTTTGTTCTTGTAATGGAAGCTGAAACAAGAGTGTGCATCGCCATTAAATAATTTCCTTTCATACCAGAAGTCCTACATTAGCTCAAAAAAAGGGCAAAACTTATGTGGAGTGTGGATTTCCTTACGGGATAGATTTACGACATGCTTTAGACTTGTTGGGTTTTAGTTTTTGTTCATGAAGATATGTTACTTACTGGCCAGTCCAGCATGTGTTTTTAACAAAGTTCATTTTAAACACTGTTGTTTTACAGTGTGGATCTCATGTACTTCCTGTTTACTTTGGAAAATGGTCATTACCTAGGCAGTGGTAAAAAAATAAGGCAAACCATTAAAAGTGTATACAATAATAATAATAATAATAATAATAATAATAATATGCCCTTTGTCCTGAATTTCCTGGAATGGGCTCCTGGTCTCATGCGACCCCTGAAGTGGATAAAGCTGTGTAGTGAATTAATTAATTAATAATAAAAATAATAGTTACAACAGCTCTAGAGTATTTGCAAAAATAGAACTTACAGAACACATTAATTACTGAAAAATAAATGTGGGTCAAAATGAGGGTAAAAATAATTTACTAGTACCACTCTTCCAGTGTTACATTTAACAAAATGGATAAAAGTTTGACAACTTCAGCAGTATCTTAAAATGGACTGTGATTTGTTTGGATTTGCGCAGTCGACGTACTTACAGAGTGTAATATTTCTAGTCTGATTTTTTGTTTTATAAATAAAACATACGAGCGGTTTCAGTATGGAACTAAAAGTGAAAAACAAAAACATCCATTTTGTTTAAATGGAGACCCTGAGCGGCTACCACAAAAAACTGTGAGGCTGAATTCCTTGACAAGTTGTGGTGACTTTTTTTTTGCAGGGTGTATGTTCTGCAGCTAGACATGCTTGTTTACAACTCCTAACTATAGCCCAAAAGACAAATCTGACATGATCACTATTTCATATTTTCAAAAAAAGCACAAAAAAGCATCCTGTCATTAATGTAAATCAGTATCTAAGAAAGCGTTTTAACTCTAACCAGCCGATGGAATGAGGAAATGACACCAACACAAGGAATTTGTTAAATAGCGTACATCATTTTTTTCTTCTTCTTTGCCCTGTTGCTTTACTGCCTTTTCAGTTTATGACTTCCTGGTCTGAAGACAGTTTATCTGCCCAGCTCAGCAGCCATGCAGGAGCCTGGAGAAGTTCACTACCAGACAGAAGAGGCACAAAACTCAACCCCCAAGGGTTTAACAGCTCACAATCCACCCCCAAGCCTTTTAGTCAGGGACTTCTCTTATGGCTGTTTTGATAAAAGATGCCCCTTTACAATTAGTTGCGCATCAAGCCAAAACCCAACACACTTTTGACAAATGGAAATTATTTTGGATGGTGCCTGGGAAGGGCCCAATTAAATCCACAGTTTCTCTCCTTTCCGAATGTTCAGATCACACGCTTTCTGACATGCTGTGTTTGCAGTTCTTTCAGAACTCAATTTGCTTTGCGAGTTTCAGTGATGACCTGATTAATGACATCAGCGTGTCCTCACGTTCTGACTTCTCTGGATGTGCTGCTTCTGTCTGTACGGCACAAACGTAAAACAACTGGGAAGCGGAGCCTGCGAATCCAGCAGAAAACTCATGAAAGTTCATACTCCAGTTTGACTGATGGATCAAGCGTGGCAAAACATTGTTCTTTTATTTTATTAAAAGTTTGGCCTAGCCTGGTGAAGAGAAAAGTAGCCCCCACTAGACAGGAAATTTTGTGAGTCCACCTCCACGTTCTGTTTAATGACCGGGACTTCAGAGCAACTGAACACTGTCAGTCTGACACACTCATGCAAATTAGATTAGAGCCTGGCTATAATCACTCAATGTATTCAGCATTAACTGGCCTACTTTTCACTTCATTCAAGCTGGTCGCTGTGAGATTGCTTTGGGATCGCCCTTCACATGCAAGTATATTCTTTGATTTGGCCTCAATGAGTGTTTTTTTATTTTTTGTTTTTTATTTTATTTTTTTCTCTTTTCTCACATCACACACCAAAACAGTCACTATCACCACAGACAGCATAAAACATAACACTGTAATGGACTCTCTTAAAACAGCGCAGTCATTGTATGAGTTTGGTGTTTTTCATGTTAATTTCTTGAATCAATATTCATTTGTTTTGCCTGAAATTTAGATTTTCTTCAAGAGTTTACTAAGGGATATACATGAATGCTTGTTAATGAAAATGTGATTTTTCAAACAGAACTGTCTATAATAAACACTTCCCACCAAATTACACTCAAAACCAAGTTTTGAGTAAATAAACACAAATTACACCTTTTGATTAAATTGCCTTTTTTATTTTCCAGAATCATCATGCAGTCTAAGATCACAGGGAGGCTGGAGTATATCCCAGGCACCGCAAGTGTGAAGGACAAAGCCAGCCCCAGCATCCTATGTGCACAATGCTGCTTCATCACAATAACAGGCACATTCAAATCCCACTTCTGTGTAAATCTGTAATCTGTATTTACAATTTCAATGACAAATAAATAAAATTTGTGCATTTAAATTTTTTCCCGAGATGATGAGAGATGAATACCCAGTTGTGAATTCACTTTGAAGAGATTTTTCTGACTGATAGAAAAAAAAAATCTGTGGAAATCTGTTCATTTTACAGCCTGTCTTTGAACAGGGACAAAAGACCAGAATGCTCAGAGGTAACCCAAAAAAGCACAAGGAGAAAATGGACAACTTACATTTTGTAATACTTTTGGTGATTTGTTAATGTTCTGTGATTGCCAGTTAAGTGTATTTATGATGATATTACAAATTAAATTTGTCAGTCTTTTGATTTGCTGACTCGTTGACATGAGTGTGGGTTAAGGCAGGGAAACAGGAGAAATTGGATACATGTGTGGGGATAGAATCGAAGGGGCCAAGTCTCTGCAAAATGAAACCAATATGGATGATATGTGGAAATTAGAAGACATGCTGCGTAATACCAGGACAATGAACACAGCATACAAAACTGAATAACGCTGAATTTCTCATAGCACCCTCCGACAAGCACTTGTAAACCACCACTATCCTAACCTTCGCAGCGTTCATAAATAAGCATGAAATAAACGTTAACACAATATCATAGGTGATTCAAGAGCTCTGCGAAACACAGGGAAACGTGCTGTAAACTCCATTTTGAAGGATAGTTCCAGTGCCACGCGTATGAGCACCTTGGTTTGGCTCTTTTTCCAGTGAGGATTAAGAGCGATGAAATAGCGGAGTTTTTCACAGTTACGCTGACACCGTACGTTTTCACATGCCTCGTTTTCTTTAACAGCTGTTTCAGCTGCTCCTAAATGGACCTGAACGAAAACGAAACATTCAACTGTGCATCTGTTTCTGATGCTAAGCAACATGTCAGCTATCTAATTGCTCTTGTTTCACCTTGTAGTCCAAGCTCATCTCCTTACAGACACGTCCTGTATAATGCACAGGGATTTCAATGAAACCAACGAGATTTCTAAGTAAACCAGAAAATGTTTTAAAAATCACTTTGTGCTTACTTTGTATTATATTTAAATAACTAATTTGTATATGCATGTTGCCATTGTTCCAATTCAAAAGCTTGAAATAAAATCCAGCCCCAATTTCCTTCTTATGCAAATTGAAAACTTATAATCAGGCGGAGACAATAACCGTGCTTTGTTACCGCTGGCTGCGTGCGATCACGGCCAGGAAAGGAAATGGTTTGTACTGTTTATAACCGCGCTGTTCGATGAAACTCCACCTCAAAAGGCTGCAAATCATCAGGGAGATTGTTAGGCTTCTGTAGAAATTATGAAAACGCCGGAAAATGGACGAGCAACACTTCATAACAATTAATCAGTGGCCGCTGATTAATAAAGTTCATTTTTTATTCTAGATGATTCAGGGGATTATCAAAAGGACACTGTCCTTGTCACTTTGATTAACACACCAATCCTTGCTCAGGAAAGGAGGGGGGGCCGCACACTGAACGGGAGACACTCTCCCCCGCCTATAAAATAAATATTGAATGAGAATATTAACTCGTTAACCTTGACAACTATTTGTAATTTTCAGGAGGGGGTAAACTCGCGGATTCAGCACAAAAACCGCTGTGGGGATTTAAGAAAGAGACGGGAGTAGGGGTGGGGGAAGGAGGTGGAGAACACAACAAATTAGGGAGAATGAAGAATGCTACTGCATGAATCCTGTCATTTTTATGGGCTGCAGTGATTAATTTGTTTGTTCAAATTCTCAATTAAGGCAGGAGAAACTGCAAGAGCATTAGAAAACAGGAGCATTGTGGTTCTGCCTCTGCGCAAGCCCTGGGAGAAAGTACCAAGGAACACGGGTCAGTGTCCGACGCTGACGTTTACGCTGAACGTGCTAGGAGACGAGCACCTCAGCAAAACAAGAAGACACCTCCAGAGAGACCTGCACCGACCACCCGTGCGTTTCCGACAGTCAAGGTGCCAGACAAACTGCCACTTTCCACTGATGGTACAAAGTTTTGTGCTGACTGAAGATTAATTGGCACCAAAACAAAAAAATGAACTCCCTGTTGCAGATCTGGCTCCAGAATGATTCCTGTAGCACTCAGCGCCAGAGAACATATGCATGTGTGTTCCATTAGGGTTGACGCGCAGTTTACCACACACCCCCTAGTGATCCCCCCCATCTCAAAGACACAGTAAAATATGGTGCCCGCGGTTCCATCTCCCTGGGGTTCAGCTCGCGTACCGTTTGTCAGCATGACAGATGTTCTTCAAATGGGAAGTTCCCTGGTGCATTGAGCACCTACCGCATCCCTGCAGTGAGAGAGACCACAGCATGTGCCGCCCCAGCCTGGAAACGCAGTAGGAGCTGCATCTCGCAGAAGCCCCGGTGCCACGCATCTCGCGCCTTTGTGTTTGTGCTGCTGGAGAGCTGTGCGTATGTGGCACGTGCTTCAGCAAGGCGACCTGGGGCAGAGAGCTTAGTTGCAGGCTTGAGGAAAGACCACAAGCACTAAACCTGCTTTTTCTTTGTCTGAGGAGCTGAAACGGTCAGGCACTTTAGTTGGCACTGAAAGGTTTCTCCAGGAATGCAGTGACAGTCGTAACCTAGAGACGGGTGCTTGACCCGCACCGCTTCATTAAATAGCCAATTGTATAAACAGATAAAACCTATGTAACTTGCCTTACACAAGTTCCTGAGAGTAATAGCATCTGCTAAGCAAATAAATAATTATAAAAATAAACATTGTGTTCAGTGTCTTCAATTAAATTTTGCTAAATGTGTTGCTATGCTTGGCTAAAGTGATTATCCATGACTCTGTTCATTTCAATTAATGCTTCACGTACATTAAATGCATATTTTAAGCCTCTGCACAGCCTGTACCACACGTTCTTAGCAGTTTTTGGATCCCAGTCTAACTCTGGCACTCCATTTTAAATGAATGCCTTTGTCTCACTTCACGTGCACTTTCAAAGCCTAAATCACCAAAGGGGTTCTTTTAAAATAATACTCGTCCTGAGCAGAGCACTAAATCACATGTTTCTACCTTATAAAAACAGGCTGAGTTTGAGACCATGAAGAGGAAAGTGAAGCACATAAGTCACTATTGATAGTGTTGACAAAAGCCTTCCTGAACTGCGTCAGGAAGACGTAAGTCAGTGCTGGTGAAACGTCTTTTAAAAGCAGAGCTGCTTCTGATAAACCGTATCCCAAGGCCTTTTCTTTAAGGATGCACCGCTTCATGCGTTGCCAGTGCAGCATGACAAGCAGCTGTGGAAATCCATGTTTTTGCCTGCCAGGCCTCCATTCACTTCTGTCTGTCTCCCTTTTTGAAATATTTCCTATTCTTCGACTTCTGCACGAGAAACTCGTGTTCTTCATTTGGATCTCATCTCGGCCCGTCATTTGTGAGGGTCAGACAATCCCCCTTTGCCTTTGGCGCCGTTCTAAGCACAGGTGCACACAGGTGTATTGCATGTTTTTGTGCCGCTTTATTATGTTTGCAACAAAGTCTTGGTGTACCCTTTATGGATCAGTGCGTGCATTTAATGGTGTAGGTCACCTTTCCACAAATACAATGTCCTCTACGACTCAGGAACAGCACGGACTGGAACCGGTGCTGCTGCAGTCAAAATACTTATTAGTCAAACAATTCCCTTTGGAATAACGCATCCGTCAGCCGGCATGGAGAGATAACCTCTCCTCGTTGGAACTGAGATACTGAGAACTGGTGAAAAAGTGACGGGGTTCTGCAGAGTACAAATGCAGACCGACCCTTGTGCAACTGTGGCAATAAGCCTGACTAAGACGGGGCAAAGGGGTCAGCTCCCTGCATCCCATAGCGGCCTCCCTCAAAGTGGCAGAGCATTACCCAAAATGCTTTGTGTTCAGTCCTGTGAGAGGTCATAAGCCATTTGTCAAACAGGTTGGGACTGATAAATCGCTAGAGCTGGTATATAGCTGAAATAAGCTTTGCATGTTGTGGAAAGACTGTTGTTGTTGTGCCAGATATTCATGTACCAAGTGTTTTGGGGGTTATCTGTATAAAAAAAATATATAATAAGGCGTGCTGAAGTATTTGATTAATGCTTAATTTGATTAATGTATGCAGTAATCTTAGTTAATCTTCAAAATAAAATCTACATTACTTTTGATCAATATCCATTACCTATTTACATTGATTAGCAGACTCACAGTGTAATTATAATTAATTTAACAATTAAAAATAAATTAATAAAAGGCACGTTACCCTCATTGGTGAGTGAAAACGGGCGCACTAGCAGAAATATCAACTGATAATGAAGTTTATCTTCCCACTGGGTCATGTCAGTATCGTCTAAATGCATCTGAATGCAGAATGCGAAAACGGCGTTGCTGTAACGGCAATGACAACAGCGTAAAGCAGATGGGCCCGCATTCAAGATCATGATGGAACACGTCAAGCTTCATGCATAAAGACCACGGTGCCTACGCCTTCTGTCTTGGTTTTATTACTTGTTGTGTGACACTGCTGGTGGCTGTGCTGGTCTTCAAATGTGTCAGTGCCTACGTGATCACAGAAACATTAAATCCGATGAAACACAATAAACCATCTTAAATGTGGCACTGCACACACATATAATTGCTCCTCTTCCATGTACTTTCCAGTCTTTTATAGGCTGGATGCTTTATTCGGAATGCAATGTGATTGACTGATCTCTGACTCATGATGTACCGTTTGATTTCACATCGCTGATTCACCACTGTTACACTTTAATGTGTTCTTACCCCCACCACATAAACACACACACACACACTCTATTCTAACACAGTTGATCAGCATTGTCCCCCATTCATAACTCTGAGACATACAGCCCGAACGATTAACCCTGGTTAAGCTTAACTCTTATCAGCAACTCTTTATTGTGTTTCACAATAACACAAGCCAGACCTGAACTACAGCCTGAAACATAAAGCCTAAGTCACACTTTAAAAAGCTTAGCATTGCAGCTGATAACTCGCCGTTCTGTAACTGATTCGCCAGTTCTTCAGTTTGTAAATGTCCTAAGCTGATAAAAAACTACCTCATAGCACACAAGAAGCCATGTGATGATGTGTTGATTTACAGCATTCCTGTGCAGAGCTGATGTGTACTACGAGCCCACAGAGCCCCCTTTTCACTCCCTTTTAATGAGTTTACAAGTCTTCCTCTTGTGTTGCTTGGCGTTTGCAAAGCAGTTTAGGGTAAGTACTTCACTGAT
This sequence comes from Chitala chitala, assembly GCA_025773905.1. Lineage (NCBI taxonomy): Eukaryota > Metazoa > Chordata > Actinopteri > Osteoglossiformes > Notopteridae > Chitala > Chitala chitala. The sequence goes on from JABJVR010000087.1 coordinate 9,497,526, forward strand.
GGGAGCCACAATGATGCCTTTTAATGAAGCCACAAAATCTGACTCTTCTTGGGCACAAGGTCGAAGATGTGAAACTGCAAAACAGGAGCAAAGCCCAGCGTGCACGCGGATGCCCCGTGCGCGCATGCAACACCATGACTATGAAATGCACTAATGGTGCAACGTCCAATCAGATTCGTCCGGAGAATAACCTGGAAAGCACTATTAATGAATGGCAGCCCCTGAGTCTGATGTTGGCCCAAATAGAAGTGGGCTGTAATTAATAATTTATATTGTTATTAATTTCGTAATTGCCTACGTGCTTTGTAGGCAAAGCTTGTCTGGGGAGACACTGCTGACGCAGGCTGCGGTTGATTGAGCACTGGCAGGACTGACCCCTCCAAGGCACAAGAATGGGTGGAAAGACACCGAGGTTCTGGGATGCCCAGGTGCCGCAGTTCCCCTGTTACTGCAGGGAGGGAGCAAAGCATAAAGGAACTGCTATTTGTCAGAGTCGGCTCATCATCAACAACAAAAAACCATGGGAACAGGACCCACAACTGGCCAGTGCCTCTCACCTGATTTCAGTCGTTTTCCGTTTTTGATTGGTTCACCGATGCTCACCTGATGCACGCACACACACACACACGCGCATACATAACAGAGCAATGTGTCTGTTCTGCAGCTCACCCTGGGCTGGTACAAGAAATTATCAGAGGAAGTGCAACAAATCACACTGAAGAGGTCAAGCTGTTGGGGCTGAGCGGGAAAAAATACCTCCCCCCCCAAAATCCAATGAGCTGCGAGGGGAGTCAGGAGACAATGTGCCAGCAACGGAACTCATCAGGCCCTCGCTCTCTGGTTGAAGAACAAGGGCCTGTGTGAGATAACTGCTCTCTAGCAGGCCTTGTGTAGGTGCAGGTGTGTGACCACCCATCTGGGTCATCCTACCATGGTTTCAACTGTAGCAAAGACACAAAAGCTCATTCAATAACAGCTACATTGGCTGTAAAACCTGTAAGCATTTTTGTATGCAGGGATATCCTTCTTCTGTCATTGCAAAAAAAAGCTCCTAAATGTAATAAGAGCAGCAGACAGTCTATTTCTTTTATTCTGTTAAGGTTTTTTCATTGTGTTCTGTTCTAGAAGATTATGCCATGTACATTAACAAAATACACATCTTAAAAACTGGGTGAGCTCATGTTCTAAATGGGCTCAGCATAAATATACAATCCATCCTGCCTTGTGTCTGGGGAGTGGGTAATGTACCTTGTCATTACTTAAAGGGCTATAAAAGACTTTAAATATTAACCAAATGCCACTTTGACTTTGGATATCCTCACTATTTAGGCTAAAACAATGTTTTCATGTGATCATGTCACTTTGTCAGACTAATCTTATTAACAAAGTCAAACATGCCTGAGTTTTGAGACCATTTTGAAAAGTTTCTGGCAAGTGCTCTCCTGTGACTTTCTGAGTTAATTAAAGCTGATTATCCCCTTTACAGCAGCTACAATCAGAAAAAGAAGAACAATTTACTGATTGTTTACTATGTTAGTTTTGTTAAATGACTGGGGTCTAAGAACCTATAGAAAATTGAATTCCCCTTTTGAAACAGCAATAATTTCTAGACGGAGTTATTTTTAAAAATCTTTAGTTGTAAAAATAATGCCCATGTACTCAGTACATCCTGCCTCAATTGTATAAAGGATGGCATAAATTTGCACAGATTTTTCAAGGTAATTTTCCACATCATGCTGTCAGTCTGTCACAGCTTTAATGCAGAATCTGTCCAAACAGCAGCAGTGGTGGGCAGCCTACACCTGACTATGGGAAGTCAGCGTCAGGGGTATCTCCCTCCCTTACTCAGTCTGCCCATATGTGCGCCTGTTAGCATACAGCAACATACGGAACCTGTTGTAATATGGAAAAGGCACCAGACTGGAGAGGTAGAAGCTCTGGTAGGAGGGGCTGTCTGGATGCAGGTGAGTGCCACAGGTAAGTGCCCTGACTTCGCAGACCAGAGTTGCTGAGCTTCCATAGGTTTTCTGGTTACAAATAGAGGAAGATATTAAGTACCATTTCATGTGATATGGTGGACGTAATAGGAAAATAGGTAAAATGACGTGCCGAAAGATGTATGTGGAACTGATGAAGCTGCTCTGATTTTGGCCACCAGAAATGCATTTGCCTCATTTCCATGGTGACCAGGTGATGTTCTCCATAACCCTGTAAAAACAGCGTCAGTCAATTAACATAATAGTTTAAGCTCTTCTCAAACTTCTAACCAGCCGTTCAACAATATCTTCCAAGTTTCACGCAAAAGCGTTTGCTTCTCTACTAATTGTGATAGACAGACAGACTGCCATAACGCCCCTTTCTGTGTGCAGCAACATTCAGCTATTTATTTTCTCCAAAAACGGCGCTTCGGTGCTATTCATTTTGCACCAGCACTCCACGGATAATGGATGGCTTTGCCAGTGGTCTCCTGGAACGAGGGCCAGATGACAGGTCAGGTCTATCGTGTTTGTAGAAGCAAATGTGCCCTCCTCCTGGACTCCTGCAGGAGCTAGCCTCCTCCGCATCCCAGCGTGCCTATTCCCCTGCCGCAAGTGCTGATGAACTGGAACCAGCGTGGGTCCAAATCGCAGCTCCCTTATGCCAAAATGTTTTATATACATACAGTATATACACAAATTTTATGTTAAATAAAAAAGTCTAAACAACAATATCATTCGTCTTTAAGGACAAAACGTGTGTATATTTAAATGGTGATAAATCACAGAAGATATACATACACACGCAATAAATCTGTCAAGCAACGTCCGTGGAAGCGCTTTAATTTGTTATTCTTGCGTTGATGCGGATTATTTTTACGCTTACACCAGCAACAAATGAGCTGCGACTCCAAACAATGGAGACGAGACTCACAGTTGTGCTTTGGCTAAAAGAGAACGGGGCGCTCCTCAGCCAAAACAATGACCTTGAGAGAAGCGCTGTCACACCGAAAGCTGGCGCCTTCTGCGGCGCGTAGCGCTTTCGTCCAGATGGCTCTGGCGGAGCCCTCTCCCTAATTGTCAGTTTTGTTATCGACAGCATGTACAAAACATGACAACTGAGCTGGTGAGACGTAAAAGGAGAAAGAAAGAGAAAAAAAAAAGTGAACTTCGAACTGAAGACAAAACAAACCTGTTTGATCTTAAAAATCCACTGAGGTTTATGATCATATCTCAATCTCGTTTTTATAAAAAAAAAAAAAAACGGGCGCTGACATATAGAACCAAACTGCTTTCACGAGTAAAATACGTTGCAATTTAGATCACATAATTAGCTGTACAGTATTCTACAACTGGTAATGTGGAGTACAAGTCTGTGGCAAAATAGAAATACCGAAGACCAAACAACGACCAAAATACGCATTTAAACCGGATATTTTGCTCATGTCTACAGCCTTAAAGCCATATTTTAAACCAAAACAAAATACTTATTTTTAAAAAATTATGCATCAATGTTGCAATCCAAATGTATGAATTATTATTTTTCTTATATTAAAACATTAACAAATTTCTTTCAGAAAATTTGTTAAACAGTTTGGACCACAAATAATACAGAATGCTCTACAGTCAGTGTTTTTTTTACTTACGACTTAGTATAGTTAACCCATAACAGCCCTATAGTTATGATGCTTCAAACTCTATGAAGTTTATGCTTTATTTCATAGTCAACAATTTTTGTCCAAAGGACTGTTTATTTTTCTCCAAACCTAAAAGCAACATTTTTTTACATCAGGGCATTCTTTTAGCTCATTCTGCAGCACCACCATGAATGCAAGACACTTAGCGATAATGCTGAAAAATAGCAAGTGCAACACTGTAAGAATTCAGGAATTAACTGCATCTTTATTTGTACAATAAACGTGTGAGGCACAGCCAAACCCATGTCTCTCACTGTGACTGCTTGCCATAGAAGACATAACATATGATGCAAAGGTATTTTCCTGACCCGAGACTGACATCGGCCGCAGCGTGTAATAGTTATCGCTGCAGATAAAGGTCATGCCAGTGCTCTGGTTCGCGTTTCGGCAGAAGGCTCCAGAACACATATGGTGTCGTGCGTGAAGACGTATGAGCGGAAGTACCTTCGGTCTTCAAGGACATGCAGACTCTCTCCTCCTTGCATTCAGACTAACAATCACTTAATCATTGAATTAAGGGGAAGCAGCGACTCCGCGAGCTTTACTTGGCGACGAAGTCGCTGTCGGGGCTGGCGCGCTACGCTGCATTTTGGGGGGATGCACCCAGATGCTCATCTCACTCCTCCACCTGCAGGCACAGCTCAGCTGTGCGCAGGACAAACTGCGCTCACCTTTCAGTTCACAACACACCTATTTGCTGGCTCTGATCGGCGTCAGTGTAACGTGTGCCAGAGGTAGAGTGTTGGAGGTGTCCGGTACTCGCCAGCACCTCCCCAGCATCCCTGAAAGCAGACTTCCTGGTGGCTTTTACAGATGCTCCATCTCCACCCACTACTTCACAGGCATGATGGTCCAGCGGGCCTTCATTTCACACATCGCTGCTCATACTGGCAGTCGCCTTTTGAGGAGTGCTTCCTATCTATTATTTACTATTTAGCATTTAGCAGCATATACAGTGCTACTCATACAGCCAAGCTAGATGGATGAAGCACCACTGTTGTGGCATCGCTGTTGGTTTCAAGCCACCTGTTCCCCTCCCGCTCCCCACCTCCTTTTTCAGATGTCTGATTGGCAGCTTGGAAAAGGGGCAGATTCCAGTTCTGATATTTTGACTACAGTATACTTAATATTTCATTTGAGGCAGAAATATGTGATCCCTGATGGTTAGTGCAGAATTTGATTATAGATCTAAAGGCTGTTGTGGATGGATGTGAATCCACTGTGTGTAGCAATCAGAGCATAAATAGTTAAAACTGAGAATTACATTGACCAGCTGTATTAGTTATTGCAAGAGGTTATTATCTGAGCCTCCAGTTCCAGGGTACCAATTATCCTTTACACCTAACTGTTAAATGGTGGAAGTCTGTTTTAAACCTTTAACCCTTTTAGTAATGTTTTTGCAGTACACACAATGTCTGCTGACAGAATTCTTCTCTCGCCAGCCTCCTCTATACTCAGCGTACACAGAGAGCGGCTCTTTTGTATCCTATCTTTAACTTAACACATTCCAGATGCTTTTCTTATTGTCACAAAGGGTCTCCTGATGGGTGATGTCAGTGTTGCCAGCTAAATGTTACAAAATCGAGCCTTCTTTACATTAGCAACATTACAACAGCAGAGAATGTTTCATTCAAATCTATATAAATAGTTCTCTGTTGTGATGTTATGGGACGTGTGTGAGCAGTAAGAGGGGGGTCTTCAAGAAGAACGAGAGGTGGAGTACCACGACTACCATCACAGATCCATTTGTGCACAGCTTTCCATGCACACCACTTGAAAGCATCTCTGTGCTTTTGATGAAAGACTGATCTTTTTTGACTTGCGGGCTTATAGTGTTTAACAAGTATGTTTTTAAATTGTACGGAAAACCAAATTCAACGGACAGTGATCTTCAGTACTTTCTTTTCCACGATCATAACTGTCATGGCAGCACACGTTGTGCTGTAAAATCTTATATGTGCCTCCTTCACAAGGAGCAGTGACAGAATGCCTATTCTCACAATGGGAGTCATGCATGCTATATTACATTGAATTTACTAAGAATTTTACATTTAAGGTAATAAAACTGATTGTTAATGTAGTCCAAAAACTAGAGATACCCTGCACATGTGTGCACATCATTTTCACTTTTCTCCACCAGCATACCTCTAGTCCTTCCCACTACATGGAAAGATCTAGACGATCGATATCTTCATCAGTCAAGACTTTCAGTGTGGAGGCTGACTTCTGGTCTCTACATAACAATTACTACATACAAATGACATGAAGTTTTAAAGTATTTTGCGCTGAATAAATTTCTTTTATTTGATCAGCCAGTTACAAGGTATTCATGACTCAATGTAATATCCAATAAGCTGAATTAATACAATGATTAAAAACAAAGAGCTGGTTTCTCTCAGGGGATGCGTTTGTTTGCTGTGTTTTTAGACAAATTCTCTTTCAGCTCACAGACAGTGCAGTGAAAGACGTGGGTTCAGACATTGGAGAATGGTCTACAGCCCTGCAGCTGATAACAGCTTTGTAGAAGGCAGGGTTTGGGGGTGTGGGTGTTATGGTGTCTGTGCCTACCTGTTATTTCACAGAGTAGTTAGCGTGACTTCATACTGCCAGGAGGAGTCTTTTGCGGGTCACACGCTGAGCTCAGGGCCCCACCCCAGAGACCCCCCTCCGAAAAGCCGATCCATTCTCTTCCTCCATTCAAGCCATTATGGTTTTGTTTTTCAAAGTCGTGACCAAGGACTGGATTTACTCTGTCGTTGCTGCTTTAATAAGGCAATCTAGAGGTTGACTCACGAATAGATTAGTGGTCAGAGACTGGCTGACAGCTCGCTCGTAGATTTATCATGCCGGGTAATTGACACGCATATGCAGCGTGTGGACACATATGGGCGGATGGAAGCGTGTTCCCACAGACGCGGGCTGTAGACACCGCAGTCCGCGACGTCGCCAGAAAAGCCTCCTCGAATGTGACTCTGCGGCAAGGGGGTGTGAATGATAGTAACACCTGTATTCCTTTTACTGGTTGTTAAGCACTGGAAGGAAATTCTGTGCAATATGCATAACCAAATGCTGGAATAATGAGCCATCTGTATGTGTGGTCCCCTCCTTGGAGATGCCAGGAACGGCACCATCTGCGACACACTCACCAGCTGTTTTCTTTCTTATTACATGCTTATTAAAAGCTGGAGTTGCTCTCCTCTTCAAAAACAAGAACATGGGTGGCACTCTTTGTAATCCGATTGCCTCAATCTCAATTAAAAACCGGGGTTTGATTCCATTTCCAACCCCCGTTAAAATGAATTAACTATTTTAATGGAACACGAACTTTGGAGATGCTAATAACAGAGTTATACTTTATGAGTTTAACATTTCACTAAATAATATGTGGAAAAAAATATCTCAATTTGTGAGAGAAGGATTCCAGGCAGCCTTGTTCCTTCAAGTAACAAAATGGCACATCGTGCAGGGATGTGCTTTTACTGTATTACAGACTTCCCTCTGGTGAAGTTTATTGAATAATGTAGGTGTTGTTATAAATGTGTGTGTGTGTGTGTGTGTGTGTGTGTAGAAAGATTGTACCTTATGTCATAAATTCTGCTTTGTGGAGGTGTGAGGGCCTCATTTAATACTGTTGGTTGAAATGAAAAAACCACCACTAAGAGAAACAAAATTATTTTTTAAACAAAACACATCAAATGTAAATTGCATGCCGAAAAAGGTCTTAATTGCACATCTTTTATTGCACACAGGCAGTTATGGCAGAACCTCTGAGAACGCTGGCCTAGATCAGGACAAGAGGGACGCTGATGAAAGACGGCAGAAATGCAGACCGTCACCTATGTCTGTCAGCTGACCTGAAGGCCTCGGCCCCAGATGTGACACAGATGCAACGCGTGCCCTACCATGGACACGAGATGAGCTCCGGAAATGTCCAACAGCGTCGCTGCCTTTGAGCCCAACAGGATGGGTCATGTTTGATTGGAGCCTGACAAGCCCTGGGTGGACACGCTGCCGACGCAGCTGAAGGATGCAGAGTGGCATGGCGCTAGTCACTGGCAGGCTGGCACATTCCTGCATCGCAATCATGAGACGTGGGTATGCAAATGTACATGGGCATGCTCACACCAGGGCATGCATGTGAACGGTAAAGATCCATCTGACCTTGTGCCGTTCATGCCGCTTTAATAGGGAATATATTCCCGTTTCTTTTAGTGTTGGAGATGGGGCGGTTCGTATGTCCGACTCAAACTGAAGGCGATGAGAGTTACGACTGTTGTGGCGAGCCGGAGACAAATCATAACCGTTTAATGAGCGTTTCTGTCCATGCGTGTGCAAATATGTGCATGCATGTGCGTGAGAACGAGTGCGTGCAGCTGAGCATGCATGAATATTGCTCTCCAGAGGATGGGAATAAATGCATTTCCTTGTAGAGCGAACCCCATGGTGACTCCAAACGGGGTGCGTTCTGCACAGGCACGAAGCAACACACAATCGCAAGCAAGCCGCTCCCCCCCACCCCCATCCCCGCTTTGCTGGCAATTAGCTGACAAACCCCCGTACGATCAAGAGTGAGTTCATTAAAATAAATGGCAGGGCATTTATCTTCACTCGCGTGCTCACGCCTAGCGTGCGGAATTAAGTCAGCGAGGGGCTGGGTTTGCGGGCTGTCCGGCCCATATGGGTCCCAGTGTGTGTGCTTGTAGAACATGTGCGCGTGTGCCAGTCCTCCACTAGGAACCTGTGCTCCGCACGTCCGTTTTGCCGTCACACACGCTTCGTAATGACGCGTGTGTAAAACCTTGCCTTTTCGTGCGTCATACGTGGCAAATAAGCTTGAGTGATTGACACTAGAGGTGTGATTTACACTATGGAGTCAAAAACTGCTTTCTTATCAAAAAATAATATGAGTAACGTGCCACTATCATTCCCCCACCCTGCCCCACACTGACCAATCACCAGATGCTGTAATGTCTACAGATTACTCAATAGCATATAAAAAGTGGGCCTGTGGCATTCTGCTAAAATTGTTTTGGTTATTTTTACCCCTAAAAGATATCATGGATATTGTATAATTGGGTATTTAGGCAAAACGTGGATCGCTGAACCACAATGCCTACAGAAACAATTAACCTCCTATTGTTCCGTTTGGAAAAAAAGTAATGAAATCACTGACCGACAAAGGAAATGCTTAGAATGTAATGTCCTTTTGTCATAGTAATCAGTCCATGAAAGGAGGGAATTCAAACCAGGGAACTATACTTTAATTTGGCACTGGTTCATATGCATGACCTGACAAAAACCATGCGTCATACTACCAAACAAAAAAATTTACAATTATAAATGATATAGCTACAATAATACAGATATACTGCGCTGATTATTTTGTCATGTGCAAGACGTATTCACAGCAGACCTGTTATACTTTGGTGGAAAGCATAAAGGTAGTAATTTCTCAATCTGGATATGTGACCTTTAGTGTTAGACTTCGTAAGTTTTTGACCTTGTGCTGGACAGCACGGGTCAGGTTGCCAAGACATGCAGGCATATGCTGCAAACAATATGTGAAAGTTATTACTCCACTTTGAACATTACAGCATAAAGATAAAGCTCTAAACTGCTTTCCATCACCAGCTGTCTGTCTCGCATGTAATTTCAGTTTTGGATCAAGAACAGGTTTCCATCCCCAGGTGTCCTTCTGTTTGAAAGGGATAGAGCATTTTAATTAGGCTGCCTAACTTAAAGATTTCTAGCATGTCTGTACAGCTAAATGGTTGATCCTTAAAGATACAACAGGACACTGTGTCAAAGGATGCTACTGTAGAGTTTTTTTTCTGTGTACGCAGAACTGAATTCAAAAGCCTTTGCTTCAGTCTAAATGCATCTGTTCCACAATGTGTCTGAAATCTATATCTATTCGCAGTCAAGAATGTCTGCTGAAGATTACATAGAGAAATAAAGGGCAAAAGATGCCTGAAAAGCTTTCTCTCATCATTGTAAGTAGCATTGACCATATATAATTGATTATCATAATGTTCCGGTACATTTTCACGTATATACAGAGACCCATTAATGCATTTTTGTTCCCTAGTACCCTGAATGAGTTAAAGCGCGAGCTCTGTACTTCAGCTTACGGGTCCCATTCTGAGATCGTACAGGGGGCTGTTCTTTGTGCATATGGGAATTGTAAAATTAGCCGGAGCTGGGGCAGCTGCAGTACAGTGTGTGACCAGGTGAGTGCTCGATGCACTCATGCAAAGCAGGAACGCTAATCAAAGCAGACATGGAAGATGAAGTACTCGCAGAACATAAACGGAAAGATCAATTTTACTGAACCAAAGCGGGCTGGCTTGTCAAACTGCAGAATTCACAGCCTGTTCGTCCTTTATTTCAACAGTACATGACCACTGGAATTTTGGAAATGTATTATACTATGTACAAACCATACTGGCTTTTTCATAATGTTTCTCATGTCAAATCTATGTGTGTGTGTGTGTGTGTGTGTGTGTATGATGTTTTTAACAAACTGAGGTGGAGTCTACGACAGACGGTCACGTTAACCTGTCAGGAACGTCTATCTGCTCTTCCAGCAAATACTCCTCAGACACATGATAGAGGTCAAATTCCAAATAATTTGCTGGAAAACCAAAGCATGCATTTACGCATGAATGCGCACACACACACACACACACGCTCAGTTTATGCTGAGAAAGTCATACGTGTAAATACTTGGCATGTATGATGTGCAGACGGTCATGTGTGGAAAGGTCCTTCAGCGTGCACATGGGGTGTTTAAAGATGTCGGGCAGGTACAGCTGAGCCAGGCTCTAGGCTGTGATTGATCACAGAGAGGTCATAAGGAGTTCATGACAGACTTAAGTGTGGTGAGTGACAACCCTAAGCAAAAAATAAAAAAATAAAAATAAAAAAGGATGATAGATTATTATATGAGTAAGCAGTTTATAACAGCGAGTGTGACAGATAGGTGTGGTGTGGCTTGTGTGTGTCCTAGTGCCATCCTTAACCCCAGCACCGATCAAGCCTGCCTCAGGGAGACTGTTGCTGCTGCTCGAGGGTTATATCTACTGTGCTCCCCCAGAGTATGTGTATGTGTGCCTGTGTATGTGTGTGGATGGGGATGTCCAGGACTGAGCACAGCAGCTGTGATCGTCAGAGTTAAATCACATAAAGTTCATTAATTTCTGTCTGTAGTGGAGCACACAGAATATCGTTTACATTTATAAGCAGAGGTTTGAACCAGCGAAAGCACTTTGCCTGACAGACATTACCATATAACCTTCTGCTTAAACAGAACTGTAAAGCACTGACTTTGAATGCACAATGAAAATGCGTCTTCGTCTGTAATTGCTAAAAGTTCGGGAATTTTTACATTACATTAAATTATGTTACATTAAATTATGAAGATTAAATGGATTTCTTCTACTGGTAGTTTTGTTTTATTTTGCAGTCTCTTAAGTTACACGGCTGATACGGGTTTTATGGGGAAAAAAAAAACAACAACAAAACAAAAACAAATGATAAATAAAAGATAAACTCCACGGCAATCATG
>JABJVR010000087.1:9513765-9543844 GCA_025773905.1 Chitala chitala
CCTTTGTTCTCAGTACATTCTGTCATTCTTGTAGAGTTTTGTTAGTGTTTTTTTTTTTTTTTGTCTTTCCTTTTTAAGATATTTTTGAATGAATAAGAAATATGATATAGTGTATGGTCTCATTATACTATGGTTGGGTTATGTGAGCCGCAGGTTTTAAGATGAGATTTAATATTTTCAGACATAAAAAAGGTTCTATAATGGTGTACTAAAAAGTAATTCAAAAAGCATAAACTGAGGTGCCCACCTGAAAACACAATTTGTGTTTGTGACTGAACAAGAAATGGGTTGTACAGGCACAGTTGCCCATGTAGGGATGCTGAATTAGTATTAAATGTGAATGTGGTGGTCATGGTTACACTGTCACACTGTGCGGGAGCACTGAAGTCCCTCCTCCATAAGTCAGAACATCAGATACTGTATCGTGGGGTCAAAAGTCATCCAGGTCACGTCTCAGAACAGCCATATTGTTATTATACTGCTAAAAACTACTTAAACTGTTTTTATTAAGATATTCAGCTGTACAGGATTCTCAAGTCAGTTTGGATCGGTTATGAAATGGACCTGCATTAAATAACAATATAAAGCCACTTTGGAAGCCGAGCACATTGAACTTTCTTGGTGGTGGAAACTGATGGTTTTAGGAGTGAAGGCTGTCGTGTTACAGCACATCTTGTTGCATACAGTCTTTGCTACATCACTGTCGCGCTGTAGTATAGTGTGGATATGCAGTATATTGTCTGAGTAAACACCATTTGTAGTATATTTCTCACTTATTTTATATTGAGGCAAAAATATTTTAAAACATCAACCTTTTAGTCAGTATGGGTGTCGGTTTTTGTTATGTTGTGTCTGCGGGCATTTTCATAACGGCTGAAACATAGTATCCCCCCCCACCCCACACACACACACGCGTGCGCGCCAGTGTGCACATACACACGTTCTTTGGTTTCCCACACTCATAATACGCCACAAAGGTGAAGGTTGTAGATAGCTTACAGTTCAAGGGCTTTTCTTTGCCTGGAGGAAGACAGAGATAGCAGCAGTCTTGGCAGATGTGTGTGTCTCTGTCTGTCTGTATGTCTGTCCATGTGTGCATGTGCCTATTAGAGATAGCTTCTCTGATGTACAATCCCTGTAGCCACACCCTCACCTGGTGCTCTCGGTGAGCCCTGAACTCCTTTTTAGGCAAATGACACAATTCGATATGCCGTTCTCCTGATTCGTGTGGGTAATATTTTCCAGCCAGCCCTGCTGCAGAAAATACTGTTTCTTGTTATGCTTTTTGTTCTACTGTGCTGATATTAGATGGGCTACAAAGTTTATTTCAAGCTGGCTTAAACCTATTATTTTACCCAGACAAGTCGGTATCAAACAACATACAAGCCGGTTATTTATTTTTTTTATCTGTTTGTAGTCGCTACCCACGTTATGATTTTATAGTTTCATTTGGACGGCTGCAAATAATGCCACGGGGATCGCATTGAAGAATTTTCTGCAGAGAGGAAGCTCAATAAAAGTGGAAAAGCCACAGAGCATATCACAGTTTACAACTTGATTACTGGAAAAAACTGACAATGATACACTTTATTGCAGCAGATTAAAGAAAAATGCCTGATCTTCCAGTTGCACAAGATTTCTTTTAGATTTGTCAGAATTTTATTTTCCTTCTCAGAAGAAATGTGCTCAAGCACAATGCCCATAAAATGCACGCAAAGCAAGTGTGCAATCAGTGTGATTCATTTGTGGACACGCTCATCTGGCCTGCCTGCGTTCACCATATGGCTGCAGAGTTGTGCAAAGTGATCACAGCCACATCTAGTTACAGCTTGATTCCAGATGCGTATCTGAACTCAATGGAGTTATTAGCCTGTTGACTGGAGCTTTTTTTTATCCCCCTTTGATGTTGATAATTTAAGTACAAACTGCTTGAGACACAATGTCACAAAGCCTATAGATATTATTTTAGGCATACGTTACATGTCAAAGCCTGCAGCTCTCAGTGTTTTGTTGTGACTTCAGTGCTCCATGCATCAGAACCATACAGAACCCATGTAGACACTAACCTGCTTTTGTTTAGCCTGCCCATAGTTAACCCTGTAACTTAACATTGTCTTTTTCCTGTATGATGGTTAAGTCCCAGGAGTGAAATCGATGGAAAATTAAAGATGGGCCATCAGTGGTGTTTTGATACAGTGTTATTTTTCTATTAATAATATTGGCCACGTGACTTTGTGTTTGAAGATTTTTTGCTGAGAATTAGTTCACAGAAGGAAACCAGTAACTGTGTGACAAACGATCTGTTTGGTTTTCGATACTAAACCATGTAATAATTCAGATAATTTATTCTCAGAAACACTTCCAAATGTGACAACTATAATTGGGAAAATGTACTGTTTGTATTGGAATTATTAATACTTTATTGGTTTTATTGGCTGTGTTATGAATTTTTTATGTATAGAATTTTATTTCAGTACTTGGTACAGTAATGACGTGATTTGATATTACTCTGCAAATACATACATATATATATATATATATATATATATATATAGAGCACCTATTTCCAAGTTTATTTATAGGAGATGGCTTGTGTGTGTGTGTGTGTGTGTGTGTGTGTGTGTGTGTGTGTTTGCATAATTAACTCAGTCCTCTCTTACAGTCTTACAGTTCTGAGGCTTTATTATGTTTATTTTGCCTATCAACATCGCCTCATGTAATAAGGTTCCTTTGTTGTCTTTTTTGATGTGTATTACAGTCCGCTTTACATTTTGTTTAACAGCTCTAGCTTATTCATAAAGTTCACACAGAACAGTTTTCTGACTTTTCCTGTCTTTCATAAAGTAATCACGGCCCCCAGCTGTCTTACTAAAAATATTTGATGAATTGTAAAACAAGTTTTTTTTTAATGCAAAATGCTTAAAATTTTCATCATCATCAACTTCACATACCAGTTTTGAAAAACTTCATGGTTTTAAATGCTTTTTTAAAATGTCATGGGGACCCTGATGGGTATAACAAGAATAATTAATAATTATAGCTCTGTGTTACTTGCTTATGTGGCAATATTCGTCATTCAAGTAATACAAAATGTCTTAACGGTTTTTTGGAACGAGCTGTACGTCCATTTTGGAAGCATGGGTATCTGCTATCACTGGCTGTTGGGATGTATCAGACAGAGTTGTCTTGTCACGAGTGAGTGTGTTTTCAGTTTGTTTACTCTTAGGCTCTCATTAGATGGAATTTCACGCTGCATACACCGCAGCCGCTAATCTGCTTTTTTTGATGGATTTGAAAACAATCCATGAAACGGGAATTATGCCTCCTTTTCATCGTGGCGAGAGCAGCAATGTGCCTGCAGTAAATAACGTTACGAACATGGGGCGCTAGAGTGAGTGACCTTCCTTCTTGTTCGACCCTCTGGGAAATTTAACCCTTTGGATATCAAACGGTGTCTAATGTGAACGGAGAGCAAATTTCCTGAAGGAAATGCTGTTTACACAATGATAAATTTAGAATATAGGCATTAGAGAGCATTGAACTCTCTAAGGGATGAATGTCGTGTGTTTTAAGACGTACCCCTGCTCTCTGCCAGACCGAGCGGGCGTGGCTGCAGCTTTTCCTGCCCTGTTCAATTTCACCTGTGGCCACTAGCATCATGTTTATAGTCAAAGCAGCACCATGGAGCAGCTGTTGTCTGGTGAACATGCTGTGGTTCTGACCTTCTTTAATCCCATTGTCACCCCCCTCCCACCCATGGCGGTACAGCATTTATAGCAACCCATCCTGCGCTGCACGCTCTTCACCTCGAAGACCTTAGAGACGCCATCTTCATATGCGACCGTGTGGCGGACTGGTAAAGGTGCGCACTAAATTCAGTCATAGTCCTCAAGATTGCAAGTACATCATACCCTGCCGTGTACACCTTATTTGTTTCTCATCAGGTCTTTAATTAGATCCAATTAAGATTTATTATGTAAATTAACCTTCAGCAATTATTGTCTGTACAAGCAACAACCATGGTTTGTTTTTTTTTTTTTTTTTGGGTGTAATTAAATTTTTTTTTTTGCTAATAAGCAAGACTAGTGAACTTGTCCTTATCTTTGATGTTTTACTGTTATAAATAGAAACATTATTGAAATAAATGTTGATATATAATAAAGGGAAATATAATTTTTATTAATTACAGGGCTTAGTTAGTTGTTGCATTATATCAGAAAACATTCTAATGTAAAATAAGAACAGAAATTAAATAGGGAAGGCAAAAATGGCTCCAACATATTTTTATGTAGAACCTAAATTACAGCTTTTGGTAATTCTCCAAAGCCTGAATTTTTGTGTATGCTAGATTCTATAATGTGAACTGCTAGTTACAGTTGAATTTTCACCCTTCACCTAATAAATCTGCCTCACGGACTGCTGCATTATACAACTATTTCAATAAAACCCTGTGATTTATGCCTTGTTTTTTTCCATACAAAATGTTTCTTTAATGTCAACCGCTGCAACGTCTGTCAAAGCAAACATTGGGAAATTCCCGGGACTTAATTTATATTTCTACCAAAGGATTGATTGTGATAGAGTTTTAAACAGAAACCGGGACTGTATGGTGGGGATGTCCTGTGTTTAGACATTACAGTGATCTCTGAGGACGGTGAGAAGCGCATTCCACTTTCATTGGTTTTTTAAAAACTGTAATGAAATTTAGGGAAAGCGACAGGAGACACTTGCACAAGTATTTGCAGGAATCTCTTAACATGCAGTTTAAAAGAAATGTATTGTAGATACTATCTGTACTTATGCCTGTAGGTGACATCAGACATGCTAGTTATGGCTTCAATAACTTCACTGAGAATTACTGCCTTCTAGACAGGGGAGTGCTACACAAGTACTATCCACTTCAGTGATATTTGCAATAGTGGAAAAACAGAGTAAAACCCAATTTTGTTCATATTAGTTTTGAAGTAAAAAATTTGCATGGCTTAGCAATCTTTCTTTTTTTTCTTGCTAAAACTACGATCCCCAGTATTAATTATTTTAATCTTATGGAGGTAGAATAAGAAAATCTTATGAAAGAGTGGTTTTAGGCAGTATTCAATTTCAGTGCTACCTGCAAGCATAATGTATTGTGAAGTGTGAAATTAAGATTTTTTTTTTTTGTAGTTATGTATGAGAGAGTTTTTAAAAGTTGATTATTTTTAGATTTAACAGATTCCATGGTATAAAGCAGTGGTTATTGACCCCTAGAGAAGGAGGACCAAGGGTAGGAGGACCTTGGTGATGTGAGCGTGGGGGGGGCACTTGAAGGAAGTTACGGATAAGAAGACAAGAATCTGGTATAAGGCCTTTGTAAAGTGCGGATAAAAACTCCCATGCAGTGCAATGGAGATAAACAGCTAGACAAAACACAAGAGGAGAAGGTAAGAGTGTGGCCTTTGAAGAGAGGGGGAGGGAACTGACATAACGTGGTGTCGTTTCAGTTGGTTGCACTTTAAAGCTGCTCCATGCTGATGTTTCTCAATGAACCTTAACCAAGAGATGTGCCAAAAATGCCTAATCTGCCTGTGTGAAATCAAGCCCTGTAGGTTCAGGGCCCAGGAAAAGGTCTTGTATGTAAACATGAATTGAATAGGGGTGCGGGGAGGTGAAGGTCAGGTTGGGTCAGGTTGGGTCAGGTTGGGTCGTGTGTGTACCGGGCAACTTGTGGGCCAGCGTCCAAGCTCAGTCAACCCTGGAGATTTCCACTTTTGTTCACTTAACATTAAAAGCTGAAGGCCTTCTGACAGATTTATAGCTGACGAGTTCCATGACCAGCCATGCAGCGCAATTACGTATGGGCTAATTTGATGAATCAACTTGATGTTCCGCAGTCCCAGTCGACCTCCCCAGCGTATGCTCTCAATTTTCTGCTGGAGGTCAAAAATACGCTTTGAAATT
Source organism: Chitala chitala (assembly GCA_025773905.1). Taxonomy (NCBI): domain Eukaryota; kingdom Metazoa; phylum Chordata; class Actinopteri; order Osteoglossiformes; family Notopteridae; genus Chitala; species Chitala chitala. The sequence continues at coordinate 9,519,703 of JABJVR010000087.1, forward strand.
TTGCTAATCCCATCACATATGACTGTGGTGTCTCGTGGAATAATGTTTGGACATGGCACCCTTGACTAAATCCAGAAATAGAAGCGAGCGTGGAGCGGAGACAGGAGCTCTGACAAGTGCTCTCAATCAGGGACTAAATGGACTGTTAACCGTGCGGATGTGCCTTCTGGAACGTTCTTGGCTATCATTCATTCCCCTCCCACCAAAAAGTGGTGCCGTATTGCATCCATTTGAACTTTGTTTCAGAGGAAAACAAATGTTGCAGTGGTGTTCAGCAGCAAAAAGGCATTTGTCTCTGGTATTTAGTACAAAATTGTTAAATATTAATAAATTAATTCGTTATTAGTGCCATAACAGGGAAACAACTTCTCTGCATTTAACCCATCTCCCGGGGGAGCAGTGGGCAGCCATTTTATGGCACCTGAGGAGCTACTGATGAGTGTCTTGCTCAGGGACACACCTGGTGACTGGGCTGGGATTCAAAGAGGCCTGGTGGCCCAATGGGTAGACCATTGGGCTGGGATGTGGAAGCCCCTCAATTCAAATCCCACCACAGCCAGGTGTGTCCTTGAGCAAGACACTCAACGATAGCTCCCTGGGCGCAGCATGTGGCTGGCTGCCCACTGCTCCCCTCAGGGGATGGGTTAAATGCAGAGAAGTAATTTCCCTCTGGGATTAATAAAGCACTATAAGAAATGTAAAAGCTGGGAAACTTCCATATCCCAGTCTGATGTCCTACCCATTGAGCCACCAGGCCATAAATATATAAATTCTCTTAAGTGCATCCAAATGAATTTCTTCATTATATAGTATAAAACCACAATACTGTAGTGTCTACAACTTATCACTGCTGTGATTTCTACAGCACCTGAGCACCTCTGCCTTTTCTCTGACTCTAACTGTCCGTCACTGTGTTCTCTCCCTGCCCCTCTCTTCCTAATGAACAGCTGCTTTAAATTTCCCAAAATACCCCCATTTCCAGGGGGGTCCATCTTAAAGCCTAGACAGACTCATAGCCATAACATGGCAACACAGTTGCGCAAGTGTGTGTGTGTGTCAGTATTTTTTGACTACATAGGCAGACATTTAGGAATAATATGCAAACGCTCACAACAGGAGACAATAAAGGAGCCCAATCAGACAGTTTTATATACATGTCTGTTCATTAGATCTAAATCAGGCGGTGTAACCCTCATCGTGCTTATCTCTGCTAAACATTCAGCCACGTTCATTAACAGTATGACTGCTCACTGCTGTACACACTAATGCATTTTATATGGAAATAAAGCAGCATTCAACAATTAGTGTATGACATTTGGTGTAATAAAGAAAATCATCTGTATCTGTGTAATTTTTCATAATGGCAGAGGCTGGCTAACCTAATCCTCAGATGAACTATAATTGTCTCAACTTGTATCATTTCTAGTCTGTAGCTAGGTTCTCCCATAATGTAATGTGTCAGGGGTTAAAAAGAGGTTTTCTTTTTCCTTTCTTTTATTAATGCAAACCATACCAGATGCGTGAGAGGAGTATCGGTGCCTTGTGTCACAGCAGGTCCCTGTTATCTACATACCTCAGGCTCATGTACTTCAGACCCGTGTGTGATGAGACGTTTGTTCATAAATGTTTACCTTTATGAACATACGATTTTAAACTGGAACGTCCCAATCCAGTTTGAAAGATTGGTATTGGAGCCAATCAAGTAATGTACAATGCTCATGTACTGTAAATGGTGTATAAACAGAATAAATATGTACAGTGGTACATGTTCTCTAAATAGAGTTTGTTTTGTTAATTCTGATCTGGTGTACATGAAATATGCGCTGAGAAGATGCATTAGGAAGGGAGTTACAAAGATCAGCTGAATATCGGATGAGGACTTGGTGTTGGCCGGTGTTCAACATTAAATGAGTTGACACATCTCTTGTTTTCGAGACCTCAACAAACTTAGTAGTAACACGCATAAAATCAGGGATATGTGCTGTAGAAAATTGACCTTGCTGAGCATATTTTTGAACTGGAGGTATCCTTGAATTATGTAGTGGGAAGGATTTTTCACCCAAGCTGAAAAAGGATAAATGTTTTGACTAATGTTTTGAGTTGGTCTATGGGAGATTGAAGGGGACGCTAAATAGGTTTTCAGCTGAGTCTTTTACCATTCACAACTGCACATTCTTAATTAGCTGTTTTGGAATCAATAGTGAAATTTCATGCCAAGCCACGAGACCTCCAATGACTCTGTTGAATTTTCATTGTTTCAGATATATGTAATTATGCTGGGTTTTTTGTTTGCAATCCATCGCCTAGTTTTGAATTTAAAGTCAGGTCCTGGAGTAAGGCTGTAATACGTGTGATAATGTGAGTGGTTACACCTGGCCACCTTTCTCTTCTTAACAGACAAAATAGTTTTATCCAGCCATCTCATTATACTGTACAAAATAATAAACATGCCCAGATCTTTAAAAGTGTCTGATCAAAGCATCATTTTCACTTCAGATATATTTTATTTCCTTTTTTTTTTTTAATTTTAGTCCTTGTTTATCAAATAAACTATCTAAGGACTTATATTCTATCATGCACAGAAAATAAACTGTGTTCTTATTCAACTGATTGGATGTTTTGGCTTTCAGGGCCCCGTAGTTCTCTAATAGTCCAGCTGTCACATGCAGTGTTACTGTTGGAGTCGCATGCCAGGCCTTCGCAGAACAAAGGCCGATGCGTCTGTGCACAGCTGCATCCTCAGCACTGCCGAGAGCGCAGGTGAACGCTTGCAGTTATTGTTTTCGTGGCTGCCATTTGTTTCAGCTTCTCCACTGATCGTAATCTTAATTTATCACGCGGCGCTGCAGAGCATTTAAAAATATTTGTCCAAATGTAAAATACCTAAAACGTATAATAAAAATGTGGAGGAATTTGTAAAATGCGCACACCACACACTCATATACACACGCACACACAAACAAAAAGAAACACAAATAATGCTGGGAGGGGGAAATTATTAAACGTGTGGATGATATTAGTGTGTGCAGGTTATGGTTCTTTGTTAGACTGCATATTAAGTAGAGATGGACACAGAGTATGTGGTAAAGGAATTAAAAGCAAACAGCAGTTCTCCTCTGTATAATGCATCATAAACTTTAATGTGACAGAGGGACAGTAACACTGCCTTTTAAAGCATGGTTAGAGAACGTCTAGCGCACATGAAAAAATAAGCGTTTTCCACGCAAGCGTGTCAGCACATGTGACCGGCTATTATATCGTTAGACCGAAGCTGTCTGATATCCTCAATTGTTCATATTCTATGGCCAACTGACAATTGAAATGTTTGCCTTAGGTGTATGGATAAGTCTGTTTTGATTAAAGAGAATTGTAGGGATACGTTTGAATTAGTGCATTTTGATTTCCAGGCCTTCTAAAGCAGGAGCTGATTGAAGTGCTGCTCATTGATTGACCATATTCTGTTCTGAAATGCACTGATGCACCTGCCAGTCCGCTGGGTTAAGCTTTGTGTGCAGAGTTCCTTGGTCTAAATAAAACTATGCTGTACAACAGGCAAACGCACAAACGCATAACTTTATTTAAAAACACACACACACACACACACACACACACACACACAAAGTCTAAACTCTAGTACCATTAGGATGTTTATGGTTGGAGATCAGAGAACTGGAGCTCTCAAAGTGTATTTATGATTTCCCATTAAAACCATTTCCTTTCATTTATATTTTATCAAAACAAATGGAGTCCCCCCCCCTTGCACCAATTTGAAAACAAACAGAAAAGGAGGATTTCCCCAAAGGATGGATCCACAACTCTGATCCCGACTGTGCGTGATTTATTATACACAGAAGGAGACTGTGTACAGGAAGACTTGTGTTTAATTGTTGCTCAACTGAATCTGACTAAACCATAACACAATGCCAAGACTTCCTGTAAGAATTGACTCAACTTGCAAGCAATTCCTGTAATTTACATGTGGGTGTATAGTCATGTCACTGGCTGAATTTTGAACATAAGCGTTTCGTGACTGACGGGACAAAATGTGTTTTTGTGTTCTTGCATTCTAACACATGGAATTATAACAGCCATTGTTTGTACACTGCCTTTGAGGGGGTGGGGGAATTTTTACTAGTGCTGAAATGCTGCATTAAGATTTTTCCATCCGATAAAAGTCCGCACTGGCTTGGTCTCTGATTTAATTTCGCATTTACATTTTTACTTTGTCAAGAGGAGCTTATGTTTGCTGGTGTGTTTCATAATCTCAGCTCTGTCATATAGAATGTGTAGGTTGGTGAAACCATCTTATGTTGCATAATTTTCATGTTAAAGTAATGCTGAAAATGTCACACTCAGTTAAGCCTCATCTCAGATACCATAACATCTCTAATAAGCTGTTTTGGCCAAACACAGAACTGACCAAAAAAGAAAAACCATTTTGAAAGTATTGCGTAATTATGTAAACGCAGCTGTTGACCTGAAATAAAAAAGAGGGGAAAAACACTATGAAAATGACAGTTGTTTCTTTAATGTGCAGGTAATGAAAAATAAACCCTATACCCACTCTCAGTGTCTGATATTGTTACAGCGACTGACCTGTGGGTAGCACATCTGTTGCATCTCTTTTTCAGCCATTCTGAGGGTGGATTTCTACAGTTAAATCCACCTGAAAATGAGTTGGATCCCTAAAAATGCTTACAAATATGTGCATGTTTACATAGAATAGGGCTAAAATGTTAACATCTGAGGACATCTGTGAATATTAGATACACTCCTGAGTGTGTGTGTGTGTGTGGGTGGGGGTGCGTTTTCCACTGACTTGCCCGGCTGAGATCTCTCGCAATGATTTTGTACACATTTGTACTGGCACAGATCAGTCACGCTGCCTCTGCATTGCCTGGTTTACAGGAAACCTGGCTCCCTCCTCCGTCCCAAGCCACTCATTTCTCCTCGCTCGCATTTGGGGGGGGGAGGTTTATCTTTGGGCCAGACATCTGTTTCCCTGTCCATCAAGAGTGGCTGCAGTGTTTTTCTCCCCCCCTAACAGTAAGCTTCCTTTTACAAGCCGGAGCAGTGCTCTGTACCTCAGGCGAGCCCTGTGCAGTGCAGTGTGGCGTGGAGCGGGAAGGCGGGCAGGCGGGCTTGGATAGCCTCAACTGAGATCCTAATAACTGCCTCCGTCTGTCTTGGCGAAGGCTTCCGGGCCCTAGCTTTGGCCCCTGTGCACTTTAGCTTTGCGAGGCCTTGGGATGTTGCAGGATAAGCGCTCTAATACCTGACATTAGGCTGCCAGCGGGAGTAATTAGGGAAGAGGGCGTCCTGTAGCAGAGCACAGTCAAATCAATCCTGCTCTTAATTTGGCTCACAGAGATTTGCAGCGTGGCAAGAGCAAGACCTTACACCACAAGCTGCCCCTTCTTCTCCCTCAAAACATTTTTCTCTGCATTGTTGCTGATATTGTCTGTAAATAAGCAGACGATTGGTTCTGGCTTTATGGTGTTATATGCATGCAGTGCCTGTAGGAATTCAGTGTTGGAACGAAGCTGTTGTGCTACTTATAAATTTCCATGTGACTCAAATAAAGTAATGTTGAAACACTAAGTCACTGTTTCCATCAAGCGCGCTTTTCGAGTTCGCATATTATTCCTTTTTTTAGGTGTTTGGTACCTAATGAGCATTTCCTGCGTGGTGTTTTCCAGTTAGAAAATCAAATAAACGGGCAGTTCCTGTGAAACTGAAAACCATTTAACATGATCCGCTAACCACAGACATGGTGATTCACCTCCATTTGCTGTCTGTGTTAATTGTTACCGTCCGGTCAGCGTGACAAATGACGTTCCCCGACTGTCCTGCTAATCTGGCCCAAATGGAGATGTTAGGGTAGAACGAGAGTACGGTGTCGGTGCACTTGAGATCTCCAACAGTCAAAACCTGAATTAGGCTTTTGCATTAAATGTAGGATGGCCGAAGTAATATTCTGTTGCGTAGTTTCCATGACTTGTGAAGATGAGGCAAAAAAATTATATGTTTTTACATATAAGAAACATCTAATTGGGTGACCATAGAGGTCTGTTCCTTGATTCTGTTGAAATCGACATTGTAATGCTAAATTCACAACAAAGTTACCAATCTTACCACGTTTTGTACAATATTGTACTCGTTCTGATATCTTCTTTAAATCATCAGGATAATATAAATGCATATTTAGATGACAGAAAAGCTGGTTTTGAACACAGATGAACAGCTGCTCTGAATCAGACAGCCCTTTGTTGTTTTCAGGGAGCTGAGGTCCACCTCTCCTGTCGTGACTTTCAGGAAGACCTCAGACCTCACACTGTCAGGGTTCTAAGAGCCTCCTCTGTTCTGGCGTAAGCCGCTCTTCTTGCTCCTTAACTCTGTTTCTCACTGCTGGTGCGTGGCCGCCGGGTCCACGCACCGTCCAGACGTATCCTGTGGGGAGGGGAGCACATCAGCCTGGAGATTTTCTTCCTTCATGGCCTCAAGGTATCCATATTAATTTTCCTGCCTGACTGCAGGAGCAGGGCTGGGGGCAGGCTGAAAATACACTGTCCTCCTCCTCCTCATCATCATCCTCCTCAGAGCACCTGGGAGGCACACACTTTGACACAGCCCTCCTCTTGACTGTATGATGCAGCGCAGTGAATTACGTGCATCGGAAGGGGCCGCCCGGAGCGAACAAAAGTTGCATTTTTTGCATGTCACAGAATACTCGAAGATAATTGGTGGCTGACGCTCACTTTGTGCGAGAGGTGAACACGCGCTTTAGGCCCAGCTTGGCGTGCTCTCACGGAGGTCCTCCTTCTGATGCGCCACCAAAGTCAAGCAGAATGGAACGTGCTGGAAGTTTTGCGTTTCCATCTTTAGACGAGCGCGGAGAGCTCTTCCCTTTCACGCTCCACATCTGCAGCTTAACCCAAAAAATCACATGGCCTACTTCATGTAAGTCGTTCGGCCGTGAGGGAAATACAAAATGTGAAATGCAGTGACAGTGCTTGTGTGAATACATGTAAGGCCAGTGGTGTGCTGCCTGTTAACTAAAAGCTGTTGGCTGCCATCTTCACATGAAACACTGATTAGCTGCATGATCACCTTATTTTCATCACCTTTTTTCCTGTAGTTTTAAACTTTTAAAAAAGCAGTCTTTTAAAATTGTGCGTAGTATGTTTTATTTTCGCAGCAACAAAATATAAACCTGTTTTCTGTCTGAAAAATTTACAGACAGTGACTGACATTTGATGGTAAATTATTGATACTAAGATAGTGTACAGGAATAAGCCAGGAATTAGATTTCCCTGTTTGACACCTTGTTTGTATGGTGCAAAACGTAATAACGTCTGAGAGAAATCGTTGCAGTAAATCAATCTTTCTAGACAAATCCAGCTGATTGCTGATGAACCTTGTGCTGTTCGTGGTCTTTGTTCTTCTGACTAGCAGAACACAAGAGGTGAACGACATCCATGCTTCGATCTAAGTGCTTCTAAGTGTATCACCACGGCAGCAGTTAGAACATATCAGTGAATTTCTGACCGACACAGATAACCTCACAGATAAGCTGCTGTAGGCTCAGTTCATACAAAAATACAGCATTTGTATGTACAGGAGGACATGTATGTTTACTAGATTGTTGCTAATGGAGTTAATATTATGTCTTAGTTCTATAGCACTTACTGGTTTAATTTCTTTAATGCTGTCTTCCCCTGGTTAGGCATGGTAAACTTGTGGCATATTCTTTGTTCACATACTTGGCAATATTATTTCTTTTAATAATCTTTTATCTGCCTAACAAAACTGATTCATTTTTGATAGAAGATTTTTTTTTATGGTGCTATCAATGCTGGATAATAGCATAGAATTAACACCACTTGAATAAATAAAACCTATGATTAAAGAGGTGGGTGTAAATACAGCTTCTTTCCCAGAGCACAGGAAATGAATGGTAATGAAACAATAGGCAAACGTCTGCCTTTGCACTGTAATTATTGACACGCTTTGAAGATCCCATCAAGGCCTCTGTTGTTCTCAGCCACACCGGTGAGGCTTTACCCACAAATACCACTTTGTGCCGCGCCCTGCCCCTGCTCCGCTGATGCTGCCGATCCAGTGATGTCTGGTTACCATAACAACGGCAAACACACCCATACTGGGCCCGATCGTGTGTGCCTCAGATCCTGTGGGGTCTTGCGCAGAAAGCTGCTTTCTACTGTGGGTGCTCCGTGTGTGGCCTTGGGGTGCGCAGATGCCCCGAAAAGCAGTCAAACTCATCCGTCTCCCTCGGGAGACGACACGCAGTATGTTTCATCATCGTAGGTGACAATAGTTAAGGACCTTATGAAGAGTTTATACAGAATGAATCCATTCAACACAAGGAGAAGCAGTGGTGAAACAGTTGGGACAGTATCCAGGATAAGTACTTATCAGCAGCTGGGGTGCCAGCGTTTTTGAAAGTTAAAGCCTGTGTAAGTGATGCTGAGCACGAGGTCCGACGTGGAAAGGTGAGCGTGCTGCAGGTGGCCCAGGTGTTTTGCCACTAAGACAGGAGTGAGACACCGTGCTCCGCCACTTTGCTGAACAAGCACACTACAAACAGAAAAATCCAAGCCTGGAGAAATTCACATCAAATTCACAGTGAAATGAAGATGAATCGAGTTTTTCACCAGGATGCCATCAGATTTCTTGCGGCATCACTTAACACAGAGACTATGTTGGGTTATTGTGTGTTAGGAATTGTAATGTTTAAACGTCTATGTATATACTTGTCTGTTTATCATAATGCCGAAGTTATAATGGGTCTTGTATTACTCCACCAGGTGTCAGTGAACCTGCGCACTCAACTGATCATTAGCTGGTTGTAGGTACTGCATTTGGCATTGTTAGCCTGCAATGCCCTTGAAGGAGTATCACACGACACGGTCTGGTGCGTGCGAGTGCCATCCCAGCTCCCATACTGACGCAGCTGGCGAGGCGACAGACACTTTGATGTGTGAAATTTCGGCCCTTGAGTAATTGACCCGTTTTGATAAACGCTCCTGAGTGACACCAGCATAATTCACCCTAAAAGTTTGCACTGTCATAAGGATGAGCTAACTGTCTCCCGCAAATATATGAGTGCAATTTTCCAAATAGGTTTATAGCAGCCCTTGAGAGAGGAGGGTGAGATGGCGATATTACTGACTTTATTACTGCGGCTAGCCACTGTTCAAGAGCCAGAGACCCCCCCCCCCTTGTGATCACATGTGCAGGGTACTGACGACAGGAATGCAACGTCACTAAACCTGTTACTCTTCTGAGTCCGGGGCTTTTAAACACACAGCTGCATGTGTGCTTTACCCTCATGCTTAAAGATGCACCGTACGACACTGTGCCTTCATTCATTCTCACTCATTCACTTGCTTTTTCAATAATACCATATGATACTTTTTATTTTTTCATAATAAAAATTAAATTTTAAATGGAATGTGGTTCATGTAGGATTATTCATATTGTAAATGAAGACATAAAACCAGCAATTTCCAGTTTCTAGGGAAAAAAGAACAGAAAACACTGCCCAATATTAGGGGTTGTTTGATGTGTGTAAATGATGGAAGACTAAGATGAAGAAGACAGAGGAGCTCGAGAAGCGCCGGGGTCTAGAGGTCTGGAGATGAGGACGGTGAACGGGTGCATTTGTGTTGCTTAGCGGTTTGCTAGTGGGCAGAGGGAGACGGAGGAGATGGGTACTTAGAAATGGAGCAAAATATGACCGTGAGAGGGGGAAGTAGTAAAAAATGTCAGATTGAAGATAAAGAGGATGATTTGTCTATCAAGGCTTTTTGCCTTCTGTAGAAAAAAAAATTCAATTTCTGAAAGTGGCATCTCGAAAATGCCATTATAGAAGAAGCAATCCATTTTTATGTGTGTTGGTTTTCTTCACCAGAGTCCGCCCAGGCCATTTCTTGTGTTTCTATTTCTCCTGCATCCAATTTTTTTAAGCAACTTTTTTTTTGGTGGTGGGGGGGGGGTATTTTACTTGTGACCCAATAAAATGCTTTTCTTCCCCTGCATGTCAAAAGAAAATGTACACTCCTAAGAATCTAATTTGCAGAGCCGGTGTAGTGCATCCCTAAATTGATATAGACCCAGGTCTGAACAGAAAGAACAGTGTGCATTGCAGTTCTGCACTGATTCCACTAAAACCTGCCCACTCCTTTTTCTGGCTGCTCATGAATGGTGTCCTTTAACAGTCTGCCGGATGTCAACGGAAAAAAATAGAAAGGAAAAAAAAACACTAGCTTATTTCAGGGATCTGTGGGGATAGATGGCGTTTCATGACTGGCAGCAATCAATCATGGTCGGAGAACAGCTAACGAAACACACTGTGGTTTGCTGGAGAGGGCGGTGTAGGGGAAAGACTTGCAGCAGGGCCACAGGACAGCACTGGGGCTGAATACAGAGACGCGGTCCTACGATGAGCACAGGGTAAAGGCACGCTTGGCCCGCACTATGTACCATTGTGTGCTTTTGAGTCAGAATGTCTTCCTCCAAAATTCTGAGAATCACCAAAGTTTCCTTTTGTTCTTTTACCAATGTAGTGATAATGTAAGAACAACATTCTGGTGAAACGTTGTAAAACAAATGGAGTAATGCAAAAAAATATTAATGTTTTAGCATGCTGTGAAATTTGGCTTTGATTTCTGCTCTTTGTATTTTCATTTGTATTACTGTTATAGTTATTTTATTACAATTACTGTAACAGGTAATTTATATTAATAGTTATATACATTTCCTTAACAAAAGTAGTTTTTGGTAATTGATATTTTAAACATCTGTTCACAGTTTAGTGAATGTAGTTCATATGTAAGTGATACAATTATGTATTTGTAATACGTTTAACCCTTTAAAGGGCACACATACAAAAACATTAAACAATTTGGTTTTAAACACTAAAAATTGTGTTTTCAGTGTACAATGCCTCTGTGAAATGGTTGATCCTTGCCTCAAAGGGTTAAAACCTGCTTTCGTAAAAAGTACGAGTGCATGAAATCAATGATGCATTTTGTCTTAAAACTACCATAAGATTGGGTTTCCCGGCCGCCTGCGATGTCTGAGCATTGACGTGAAACACTGCTAATGCAAAGCCCACACGTCAGGTTTGAATGTTAATTAGGAAGACATTTTGTCTCATTTCACCGTTTGTAGAGAGTGAAACATTAAGGCGCTGACCAAGAGAAGCTTTCCTATCACATGACACCACTTTTCACAAAGCTGCGCTTGTCTTGGGTTTTTTTTTTTTCTTTTTAGCTTAGCCTGTGTCTTGAAGCAAAGTATTGTTAAGAGATTTTTTCCCCTCCCTCATTTAATCTTATCTACATGTGAGTGACCTTACCAAAAACTAGATGTTATTTTTTGAAACATCTATTGTTTCGGTATAGGGGAATTAGGTACGCTTCGAGTGCGCTGATCTAAAATCTGAGGCCTGTGTATGAGAATTCACATGATTAACAGAATTTTTTTTGAGGCAGTAATATCATTTGAAGTTCACCAAAGCACAATGATTTTGTGACACTGTATATGCTGTTTCTTTTTGTCACCAATATGTAGTTTGTGAACTAAATCAAACAGCCTGTAGAGGTGCAACAAAGTATTTTGGATTGTGCTTATTTTAATTCAAATCCCAGCGTTAAAATATACAGGTTAAGGCATGCAGCACGTTTTACGGTTTTTAAATTTAAATTGTGTGACTGTTGGGGACTTTACTGTGAGTGTAGGGGTGGCTACAAGAATGGCGAAAAATGTGGAATAGACAGCAAACAGAAGAACATAAGGTAGCTCTTCCATACAACCACAGCCTGAGCGGAATGTGACCTGCAGTGAAAGACCATGTGACATATGAAGTGTATGCCTCACTAAGACCCTGCATTTCAAACCACACAATGATAACAGTGAAAACATTCATTACTGTCTTTGTCTGATTGCATGGATTTAGTCTGAGAGACACAAGGATAAACATTACTGTCAGAGGAGTGGGCCCGGATATAAACCGTACGCAACGGAGACCGTACGTCCACTGATAGACGCGTCTATGATTAATGATTTTAAGGAGATGGCTTATTTTATAGCACAAGAGTTCAAACGTTCTTAATGACTGTTGCTGTAGAAAAATTAGCAATTAATTTTAAAAGCATACACGCACACACAAGTGCACGCGCGGTTTTAGCCCAGCCTTACGCAGGATGTAGTTGTCAAGCAAGAACAAACTTAAAGAAGGGATGGTCTGTCACAAAATGGCAAGTGAGTACAGTTAAAGGAGGAAAGGCGCAGAAAGAGTAGGGGAGCATGGTACGGGATTTGAAATGGGTAACGGGGGAATGAGAAATGCTAAGCAGATGTTTTTTTTTTTTTTTGCCCTTTTTTAAATGGCAGTGAAACATTACTGGTGCCATTACAGGTACCTTTTACAGCTTCTTTTAATCCGACCCACCTAAGGAGCAGAGGCCCGGTGCCGGGAGCAGCCTCGCCTCTTTGCTTGAGAGCGTCAGTTTTAAGCCCATTCCAGTTCATTTCCTCATCAGCCACCAGGCCTCGCAGGCTGCCTGCCCACTGTGTATTACTATTATTTTGTATTATTTATTTATTATATTAAAAAAATGGTGAGCCACGTCTTCTAGGTGCGGTGAACTGACTCCCGGGTGCTGTTTAACGCCGTTAACGTGGCTGTTAACGCAGCCGATAATGAGAGAGGCGCGTTACTCTGCCCTCGAAGGCCTGTAAGCCCGGCCAAAGCGGATGGGTAAACAGACATCAGAGGAACAGGACTGGACAACGTTAAGATGTAGCTAAGAGTAGGAGCTCTTAATGGTGGCACTTTTGCAGCCGTGCACCCGGTGGATTAGCTTGTGTGAAGTAATTTTGTACAATCTTTAGTGATGCTTTTGTTTTTTTTTTTTTCCCCTTAAGATAAAAACAATATGATGGGGGGAAAAAAAGAAGAAAATAATGCTTGATGGCCAATAAGCCATTAACAAATTCTATTAATGATTGTATGAAGGCACTTATCATAGATTAACTATAAACATACGGTATTACTCTGTTCCAACTAGAGACTGAGTAAATTTCTGACTCAGAACCAGAATCTTTGTGATCCAGTTATTGCTTCTTGTACTGAATTGTGGAGCACACCGTTTAGGAGGAATTATCCTGATATTACTGTGTAATCATGAATTAGGTCTGAAGGGTTTTTTTTTCTTTTTTTTATTATTAAGAATAACCCTTCTTCAATCTGCAATAGCCAGATTGTTTAAACACTTTCCCTTGCATTTTGTAGCCTGCCAGGAATAAAATGGGGTTAATTTTTCCTGCTGGGCTATTTCTGCACTGTTTGTATAGCTCTTCTGCTGCAGTTTGCTTAGAGTTGCCTTGTAAGACATTTTTTTCTCATGTATACATGGCAAAGTGAGATAAGCCTTTTTTCTTTATGTTTATTAGCACTTATTATTCAGATTTCTCAATTAAGTAATGCCTTCGATTATGACTTATTCTTCACTAAGTTAAGGAAAATAGTATTTTGTCATTGTTTGAGATACGGTGCCTCCTGGGGCTTGTTTTATTACACGTTTAACCATTTAAAGAAGCGGAGTAATGCATGTGTTGTACAGCTTTTCGGCTTGTTCAACAGCGTACCTTTTCTGGGGGGCATCAGCCTTCAAAACTGAAGCTTTTTCTCCAATGACAAAGTCGTGGTGCATGAGCACTGCAGCTATCAGTTCTGCCTAATTTGTCCGAATGTTATTTAGTACAGATCTGAATTTAGTTTTGCACCGTTGACAAAATGAGTGTAAAACACTGAACTGTGTGCTGTACTACACCACTGCGCCAAACTTAGTATGGCAGCAAATTCAAATAAGCAATCAAAAATGCACAAAGGGAAGATCTTGCTATACCTGGTGCAAGACAAGAAGAGATGTATATACAGGCTTCAGAAATGTTACAGCTGATGTTAGCAAACTACTATTTTTGCCTTTTTGCATAATTCAGCTTTTTCTTTCTAAAATTGATTTTTAAGCTACAAGTTGGAAAACGTGTTTGTCACTACAGAAAATGCAGACGGCATCTCTTGGACGTTTCGCAGCACCTTTTGCTCGGGCCGAATGGTTTAGTGTAATTGGCCGACAGCGGGCTGTCTGCCTTTGGCCGTTTAAGGCCCTGAGCACTTCCCAGGACCTGGCAGGCGAGGAGAAAACGAGGAGGAGATGAACTAGGTGGCTCGGCCGTGCAGGCAACCAGGCAGTATATCACAGGGCTCACAGCTGCGCCGGGGCTGTGAGGGAAGCGCGGCGCTCATAAATACTGGCGTCCCCCTACAGGGGCCTCTCTGGAGCTGATGGCAGAGGGATGTCACTGTCTGCATGATGGAACGCTCCCAGCTTTGCTTCTCCTGGACCCCCTGGGGGGCACTGGGCCAGTGTGGGAGGCCTGGCTGCTAGTGTGAGGGTGGTGGAGGAGAGGGGTTTGGTGAGGGGGGGGGGGAGGTTCCAGGGGGGCGCGGGCGTTTGAAGCACCTGCTATGTGTGTGTGCACTAGTGTCTCCCTCCTCTTACCCCCAGCCCCACACATAGCCACCAGCGTAGACAACCCAAAGGTCAGGCGTTATACTCCTAAAAATGCTCTCATTGCACACCTCTGAACACTTCTTAAGCAGGTGACCCTTCCATTGCAGCCATTGCAGGTCTACCTGAGAAATGGGCTCAGTGTTTTTTTTTTTTTTTTTACATCCCTCTAGCTCTTTTAATGCAGTGAAAAGGATTACCTTAACTTGTCTTGCTTAAAGTTTTTTAAAAGTCTTAATATTTACGGTTTTACGTTTGTGTTAAGAACATCCGTATATTGCTAAAATTAAATGCAAATGTATTTTGTTGGATGCTTGGAGAACGTAAACGAAATGGCTCTTAACGACTTTATTAAGTGAATGCATGCACGTGCGTGTACACACATCCGCACGCACACACACGCGCACGCACGCACACACACACAAATGTGGCGATAATCAAGCAGCAGTAATTAGCCTTACTTACTTTGTTATAATTGGGGGCAGTGGGAGGTTGTTCGCTCAGTGGTATTTTTCTGGTAATTACTCCTAAGTTCTTCAAGCCAGCTAGCTGTTTTTTACATCTCTGCCAAAGCCAATTTCCCACATTTCTATATTTCGGCTCAATGCTAGTGAAACGCTTGTCTTTCCTTGGCCCGCCGAAGTTAAGCGTCATAAAGGAAAGGGAAGGAAGGCTTTTCGTAGCACCCCCAGCTTTCTTTTGGGTTCTTTGCCACCCCTTCCCATTGGTGACACTGTCCAGACCAGTCCTAGTTGGCAGGAAAGAAAGGGAGAGAGCACTTGGGGGCTACAGGGAGTTATTTCCTGTTCTTGTGAATCATATATCAGTAGAACTCCCCTCTGTGCTGTTTGGCAACGACAGAATGACGGGTGTCATTTATCATATGGACTGAAAGAGGTTGTGGGAAAAGGGATTTGAATTCTTTTGGAGGTGTGTAGATCCTCCAGAGTAGTGGATCATTAAATGGGGGGATTTTCCAAAGGGGATTCGCACAGTTCTTATCGCTCTCTTACTTTGGCTGCCGTTCTTAAAGTGTTTCACTGCAGACTAGCTAATAAAGGGCATGCTGAGAAGAAGAGACCACAACTGCTTTGAAGGTGGGTCTGGTTCATTTTGGAGGTTTTGTGTGTTCTGAAGTAGTGTTGGTGAACCTCAAGTTCATTAGCTTGTTAAAACTAGAAAGTAAAGAATGTTTGAGCATGGTTTAGAGATTAGTGTAAGTTCAGCCAACATTTGGGACTGTCAGAAAAACCTTTCTGAACTTGTTGAAATGTGGTGGTAGTTTGTCTGTGAATATTGATTTCCTAATGGGAGCAAGTTATGGTTACATTTATTTTAAAGTATTATAAAATGTATCAGTTCCTGTTACGAATTTTTACATGCTTGAGCAGCAATGTCCAAAGTGACCATGCGCCATTTGACGAGGCACAATAGTGTCATCAATGCCACTCCAGTGAGCACATACAGGGGACACCTGCTCTGGTTGTGTCTGCAAAATGGCACCTGCTTTTCACACTAGTGCTTATGTGTTTTTCCAGAGTGAACCAGAGCACGTGCTGCGCCCCCCCCCCGGCTGTTGATGGTGCACCAACCCCAGTACTGTGAAGTCGTCAAGCTGATTGTCTGACTTGTGACTTCAGTAAATATGAACTTGGGAAACTTGAGGTGAAGGGAGGTGTTGTGGCCTTTGCAGACTGCCTCATTTCTCCGCTGAGGTATACCAGGAGCCACCATGGATGCACGATAATCAGCCTTGGCTTGAAAGCTCCACTCATGGATGATGCATAACGTGCATGAGTTCATAAAAAAGTGTATTTTTATCCACAACATAACTGACACGTACAAACGCTTTTCCCATTATTGTTGCATCTTTGTAATTCATAACCAAAAAAGTATATATCTAGTCATATCTTTTCATGTTATAAGGTTCCCTTTGGTCTCAGCTGGCAAGCAAATAAGGGTGTGAGAGGAACGGCTGGATCCTACATAAAATGCAATGTATCGACCTCCTTGACTCTGTGAAGAGCGCCGTTTGTTCAGTCAGGCTGCTTAGTCGGTGGTTCACAAACAGGAAGTCAGAGATACAAGGAGATACAAGCATTCAGTTTGCTGTGAATGGCAGTCCAAGACATGTTTCACTTTTTCTCAAAAAAAAAAAAAAAAAAAAAAAAACCCATTAGGTGTAGTCAAGGACCAGAACATAACAAAAAAAAAAAAAAATTTGAAAAATAGCAAAAGAAAATTAGCACATGATGCATTTCTTCACAGTGCTGCCAGCGGGTTTCCTTTAATACAACACTGTACTGATTCGGTAATGTGGTTGAAGCGAAACCCAGACGCCATGGGGAATCGACTAGTGCGACTAATGCTATTAAACCCCTGACTTTTTTTTTCTAACCTCACCTTAATGTCAGCCAAGCTACTAATTTTGTTTTACCAATTATCCCCAAGTTTTTAATTGCAATTATCATCTGTTTATGAGTCTGCTGGGAGTGCATGATTGCAATTAAAAAATGCTGCAAATGATAATTAATTGAACTCTTTTTCTCCAAGGGGGGGGGAGGGGGTGGATTATTGAGCGCGTTGTTCTTGGCTGCTTGTTCTGCTTAAAATGTTTGGAGATTGCTTTAATTTAGATTTGTGTTTTCATCGAGTGTCGTCCTTGTAATGTTTAGGGAGCTGATGATCTCTAGGCTGCCTGGTTCTCAAATTTCATTAGGGGTGCATTTGTACTGTAATTGGGGTATGTTGTGACATTGTGTTATTGTTCTATCTAAATAGTCTCATACCCATTATCAGACAAAGCAGTTCATAAATACTTTGCAAAGTTTGCGTTGCCCCAGTTCAGAAAGGAAACAAAAACAGCACTTTGACTGTAGGAAATACTTTACTTAAAATAATAATAATAATGCTGTTATTTCTTATATCAAATTAAATAATGCATTACACAAATTCTTTAAAATTTAAACCATTGTTTTATTATGGAGCAATTAAGAATTCTCTTCATTTATGTATGAGGAAGATGTGAGTCTTTTTCTCCCCACAAACTCAACTCTAAACCCCAAGTTTACTTTCTAATTCATGGTGTCAGCACTTTTATGATTTTTGTCATTGGATGCCCCAGTGTGTGTTGTGTGGATTCCTAGTCAAGTTTAACTTTCTTTTCAGCACATACTCCTCTCAGTTGATAGCAGTGCAGTTGGGTTATCATACTGAGCCTCTCATGAAGCAGACTAAATTCTACCCATTCCCTGTGATTGATGAAGCAACCTTTATTTGCTGAGGCAGTGCCTTTGTTCCTGTCTAATTTTCCACCATATGGCTAAACTCAATGTCCTTAAATGTATTTAGAGTGGCAGGGTAGATATGGATGGGTCTAGATTATTTAAAGTGGAAAATAACTTAAAGGGTCGGGCTGCTTTTTTTCGTAGAAATCAGGTAGGCAGATGCTGTTGATGCATACAGAGTTTATCATTCTGTCAAACTCCAGGTGCCCTTCTGTCCTCTGTCCCTTTCACATAAACTCCGACTTCTCAAATTCTTGCTGTTCCAAGTCCCTGTAAATGGCATGCTAAATAGTTTTGGGAGTATGTGTTAAAGGATCATTTTCTAGTTTTCCTTAGTTAAAGTATTTCAGTAGTTTTGAAGTTTCTTTAATTGTGCTGTTACATCAGTTTTATTGAAGGCCATAGCAGGATGACATTTGTGGTGCAACATTTGGAAAAAGAACCCATGCATTACAGTGTGGGTTTGAATTGGCAGTTTGCAACTGCAACAGAATGTGACTGGTTTGTAAATGTTTCTAATTTTGCACTGAGTGGCTGTTTTATTCTTAGTGTTGGTTTGTGTAAGCTATTATTTGAACCCTTCTTTAACTGTATTTGTTAAAAAAAAAAATTATATATATATATATATATATATAAAACATGGCGCTCAAAAAAATTTACGGACAGTGTTGTGCAGGGGAGAGACATGAAAGTGAGTCTTGATGGACTTGAAAATCTGTTATTTTTTCAGTCTGGATATTTTTCAACTGAAGTCACTGTAGTGAGAAATAGTGAGAAATGCCCCCCCAACCACCACACAAATCCCAATGAGCCTCCTTTGTCCCATCATGTCTAAAAAGAAATCTAGTCTCTTGGATTTGTAGAGATTTTGTAGCCTGTAAGGAAGGTAGCTTGGTTGCCTGGTTGGTTGGTGGTGTGGGGGGGGCTGGATTTAGGTGGCAGCACGAGTCATCAATCACCAGTCCTCGTGGGGAGCCCGCCCGCCGCCAAAACTGGGCCGAGGGCCTACCTGTCAGCTGCTTTGATGGCGCACAGGCACGGAGCCGCATCGCTGCGTTGCCGGGGATCGTTGCACGCCCGCAGCTCTGCGCTGTAAACACACACAGGTGCTTGTGTCAAAATAGCCTGTGTCCCAGCACAGCGCTGCCCACGTCGCCAACAGTGACGCGCAGCAAAGTGGCATCCTGGAACTTAAAAGAAAAATTCTCATGGTTAGTCTTTGCGTTGCACCAGAAGCTTTGCGGCTGAAAGTTTCCGATGCGTGTGGGCAAACACCGAACAGAACTCGACTCTTTTAGGGGAAACGCTGATAAGCAGACGTGTGATGCCGCCACATCTCGTTCTTGAGGAGCAGGGACTGGGGCAGAGAAGCCTTACCTGTGGTGAAGACAAGTCAGATCTCTAACTGGCAGTGTGGGAGAGTATGTTACTGTTGACTGGGTGTGGGAAGGGCAGAAACTCCTGGCAGAGCCGGCCCCTTCACAGTACACTGACTTTGCGATGTTTGTTTACATGGTTGCTGTGTTGTGGAAGGCACGGCTAACTCGTGGAGAGTGGCCTGAGTTAAATAAGCCTACTCTGACAGCACATCTACCTGCTTGCATTCATGTGGTTTATTTCAGCAAGAAGAGCCAATGCTGCAACTGGCTTTCTTGTGTTATCACCCCCAGCTCCCCCAACAAACACAGCAGCGTACATGCGTGCAGTTTATTCATTTATTTAATGACTTTCTTTTAGGTTCTCTTGTAAGAGCCACCAGGTGCTTCTCCACTGATGGTGAGCATCGCTGTCAATACTTCTGGAGATTGATAGTCCTTCCGCATGCTTATTGATTCAGCCCAGGCCAGAGATATAAGTATCATTTGTCATTTCTGGAATTATTTGGAGTCCTAGTTAAAACCCAGCGTTGGGGAGATGGCCGTGCCTGGGGGGAAAAGCAGGTTGTCTGGGCTTTGATGAATGACTGCACGGACTTTGGCTTTTCGCTGCGAGCGCTGGGCCCTTTAGCCGCTATTTGCTTTCACCGCAGTCCAAGAAAAACACCGCGACGGGTCCAAGGACAGAGCGTCGCGCTGTGACACGCGTGGCCTAGCGAGCTGGGTGGTCTGGCCTGAGCAGTCCGGAGGGAGGCACTTGTAGGCGTCGGAAGGTTGTGTGATAGCCCTCCACTCCATGGGTGTGCGCCCACCACAGTGTCATTGCACTGCTTCCAAAATATGGCTACAGACAGAAGTAGCAATTCGTAAACATCAAACAAAAAAGAAAAAAATAAGATAAACAAAAGAACACTTGTTAAATCTGGAAATTTATGTCTTAAGTCTCCAATGTGTTCCACTTCAAAGCTGAAAGCCAGCTGTTCATTACTGTATGGATCATCTTTTTAGACTAGTTAAAATCATAATGCCTGTAGAGAAGGAAGTGCCAGCTGTGTGAGCCTGAGGCTCAGCTGTAATGTTGAACCCTGTACCTAGAGAACGTCATACCTGAGGTGTAGCATCAAACCAAGGACACTTTGCATAGCTGACTTGTTCAATTAAGCCGTACTGATTGTTTAACTCTTCATGAGTTGTGATTGAACGTTTCAACTCTGTCTTTCTTGGGTCCTTTTTTTTAAGACCCCATCATGTCTCATAAACTGTGGACAACAGAATTCAGAGAACGTCACCAATTTAAAAAAAAAAAAAAAAAGAAAGAGAGAGAAAAATGCTCAGATGGAAAAATGACAAGCAATTACACAAGTTGTCCATCAGATGATACTTGAAAAGATATGTGTTTCAGCAAGCTCAATGAGCTTACTGCCCCAGTGCCTTCTGGGATTGTCATGTCTTAGCTGTTGACTTCAGCAAGCAAGTCTCCACCTCTTTACTTCCCATGTTCTACCTCACTCTAACCTGCAAATCGTTCCCACCCAGCCACATGCCTCTCAGCCTTGGACCTTCCGTTTAATAGTCAAAAGTCTCCCTGTTATCACAGCAATTAGCATTTAGCAATGTTCTGCACAAAAAGACTTGCATCATGGCATACTGCTAAAGAAAAACACTGTGCACGCATGTTGAGATGGCACTGGTGCGCTGTACTGTAGGGTAACCTGATGGGTGATTGGCCATGCTGGTTTACTTCACAGGGAATTCTGTATGTTCAGCATGCAGACGAGATCCAATAGAACTAAGCAGACATAGGAAATTACCTCTGAAAAGTACTTATCCTGAAAATATTCATATTTATGTGATGTCTATATAGAAGGCTGCAAGATGAAAATATTTCACTGAAGAATCGTTAAAGTAACTCACTGTTCAGTAGTGTGGCTGGCATGCTATAGGGTGGGAATGCAGTGAAAGGCGGGAGAGGGTTATCGCTGTGCTTTTTTGGTTCAGCACCTTCTCTGTTTTACGGTGCTGTTTGTAGAGTGACAGTCATTTTCTCCAGAAGGCTGTTCTATAAGAAAAGTAGCAGAGAGTGAGGCCTGCTATCCACTCAGACCTTCAGGGAGGTCATGCACACACATTGACAGACAGCTCCCTCCTTCATGATGGTGTCTTTCATTTGGGATTCGAGCTAACAGAGTGCAGAATGTAAGGACTGATGTTTGTGTGACCACGCAGGGGCTCAGAGCTGCGGCAGACGAGCTTCTGTCCGCTGTTGTTTTTAACAGTCATCCATGCTAAACGTAAAACGGCCTCGCTGAAGCGGTAAGGTGATCCTCACGCTGCAGGTGGGCAATGTCTGCGCAACCTATAACGGAGCATACAAGGTCGGCGAGTGAGAGGAGTGTCCCTCAGATCGCATCTGCACAACTTTGAGCAGCGCTAAAAAAATCCAACACTTGAACACGCCGACATTTCTCTGATTCAGGGTTTTCAGAAGAGCAGGGGAAGTGTGAGCCGCGCAGGGTGGGACATGGGAGCTCGACTGCTCTTGGAACAAGAAACAAATTGAATGGCTTCCCCCTAATGCTGTTGAGGTGTGACGTTATCGGTGCCGAGCGCCTATCTAATCTGGCTGTGGAGCTCTGCGGGAGGAAGCAGCGGGCAGCGGCCAGGGAAGCTGCATCCTTAATTACCATTGATATCTCCATGGCAAGCGGAGCCGGCTGAGGAGCAGGGCCCGTGCTCACTTTTTAATTAAGGCCCCGTAGTGTAACTCGTCAATGTACATTATTGGAAGAATGAATGTCAATGCCACTGCTTTTTCTTCCCCTCCTTTATCTTTGTCAATGATTCAAAGACATGATTTATGGTTTGTCTCCGTCTTTCAGGATCATCCATCAAGCGGCGGCTCTGCCGCGGCGCCGTGCGCTGTAAATCATCCTGAAAGCCTGTCACTCATTTCCATTAAGCGCTCCTCTGTCGCTCTGTCTCCGCCCCTCTCGGCCCCCCCCTGCCCCAAGCACGCACGCACGCACACATACACGCACATCCCACCCAGGACCCCAAGCCACACGAGTATCCGTTCCGTGCCACTGCTCTGTCCGCCTACCTTCTTTTCAGTAAATTAACCACTTTCGAATGCGATGAATAAAAGGCGCAGTGCCTCCCAGGCTGCTCACACTCCTCCTACATCACTGTTTAAATAGTCCCAGAAAGGCCGAGCCGCGCACCACCAGGTCCACTTAAGATGTTTAACTGCCCTGCGCAAACCTAGCGCATCTGTGTCTGCATGCCTGAGATTTACAGCTCTGCTTTCACACATGAATTGTACATACAAATTCATTGGATTTTTACTAAGACAAAATACACAAAAACCTGAGACATTTTGATATTTGTCCAATAGCCACAGGAAGATATGTTCTGTTTACTGCATATAGAATGTGTGTTTTTTTTTTTTTTTTTACCATGGCCTTCACATTATTTAATAAAACATTTATTTTTTCTCAGCACAGTATGTCTTTTTTTTTTTTTCTTTTCCATAAATCCTCAGAATTGAGAACGTTACAGAGGATATAGACAGTTTTGTGACCTTGGTTTGCTCAACACGTGCTCGATTTCCGCAGCTTTGCCCATTAAGCCGTTTAACTTGGGATTCTCCTTCATTAAAAAAGAGAAAGGTACATTCAGGGAAAGGCTGTCAGTTGTTATGTGCTGGCTGGTGAGCTTCCAGGGAAGCGTAGTGTCCTTATAATTCAGGGGCTTCTTTTTCTATTTTAATGAACATCTAAATATCAGCGTTGTGGGGGGAAACTAAATATCCATAAACGGGGGAAAAAAAAATCCTTATTGAGAGGGGAAAACTTTCGGGGTTTTGTGCCAACACACGTCACAATTTGGGCAGCAATTGTTCTCACAGCCGACTGTCAAAATGACAATGCAGCGGCAGGCGAGAGTGGAAGTTTGTGCCTTTTCAGAAACAGCGGGTTCTAATCACTCTGCGGAGGACGCTTGACAACAGCGCCCGACAAATTTGCCATTAAAATGAAACGGAGCGGGAGGGATCTCGGTGCTGGGAGACGTTTCTCCATTCTCCCTTTTCTCTCCTCTGTACCCCCCCCCCCCTCGGGTGCTTGTGGGAGGCAGGGGCTGCTGTGGGGGGGCCGCCAGGGCCGGCGCGTTCCCCTTCATGCTTGCCATGAAACAGCCTTTGGTCCCGCTGAAGCTGACAGTATCACGCTCCTGCTGCAAATTTACTGTGGAGCCTCATTGTATTTAATGAAGGGAAAAAGTGGCAATCTACTATTAATGAACTTGGAATATAAAAAAATGCCTCCTTTGCTGAAAACTGCACAAAACTGCTTGTATAAGGAAAGTGCTGGTTGGAGCACATCCAGAGTGTAATGAAAGATCTATATGGGGAGGGAGGAAGGGAGAGAAAGAGGGATGCAGATTGTTTTAATAGAACACAGATTCCCCCAGCTACAGAATTAGATTCGTCAAGGCTTGACCTTGATGAAAGTCTGTTGTTGTGACAGCAAATGCCTCAGGCGCACAAATAGTGTAAACCGAGTGGCCTGTGCTTTTAAGCTTCTCGCCTGTTTAGACCCAGTGGTCAGAATGAATGAGGTAATTAATAATGTGCGTTTTGCATGTTCTTGTAGCTCTGTGTTCGAGAAACCACTCGATACAACAAATGCAAACCAAAAAACGTAAAATTAGCTCGAGCGGCAGACTTGGAAGAAGAAAGATTAGCTACCCGCACCCCCCCCCCCCCATTACCCCCCCCCCAAATTAAAACGGCGCGTTCAAAACGTAATTTTGGTTTAACGATTTTACAAGTAAAATGTGGGAAAAACCGGTGGTTTAAAAGGGGGGTTTTTAAATG
>JABJVR010000087.1:9552082-9578641 GCA_025773905.1 Chitala chitala
TGTGTATATATATATATATATATATATATATTTAATGTAGTTTTAAAGGATTTGATACGTTAGATTACTGTCACACTTGGTGTAAAACTGCTGCTTACAGTATTTTTGTCTCTAACTGTAATCCGTGTTCGTACCGCTTGGCACATGAGAGCTGGCAGGAGTGAGAGCTCTGTTACACACATCGGCACTTGTGTAGAGTGGCAAGAACAGTGTCTGGACATGGATTAGAGCCCAGGACAGCTTCTTTACAGGCCTAACAAAATTAGGGAAAACATTCAATTCAATTATGTTTACTACAGTAAAGATTTTTGAAACAATTTTTTTAAGCAGCACAATATATATTCTACTAATAGCCATCACCATTTAAAATAAACATGAAGTACACGATAAAGTTTGTGTCAAGTCTGAATATGCTGAATGACTAATTGTGTTGACTTTTCATTCCAAACATCTTTATCTTAGGTGAAAACATTCAGTAGGACACACAGTCAGCTTTAAACAATTGCTATCCATACCTTAGTCATCAATCATGGCCATCTTGCACGTTCCGTCACATGATGAGGGAAAAACGATATTTTTTATCCCCCTCCCCCAGTTGTCAATCTTTGGTACCAAGAACTCTGTGGTTAAAACTAATAGAAAGATAAATGTGTTTACTCCTCCTAGTGTATGAATTATCACTTTTCACCTTTGAATAATAACACTAAGAGCTATTGAGAACAAAACCATTGAATACATTATCATAGAAATTGCTGTATCAGAAGTATACACTCTGAGTGTCTCTTGGTTTCATTGTTTGCGTTTGTTCAAAGTGGCAGTTAGTGCAATATTTATGAACACGGATTTCTAATTAATCAGTGGGCTTGTCAGTTGAGATTTTAGTGAGGTGAAACTATTGATATAATTCAGTTCGTTGCCTTGCTGGTACAAGGGCTGAAGTCAGCAATTATCGTAAAAATGTAAATGTGACGTGGGGAACGTACATGCACACGTACTTCTTTGTTTCACTTTGGGAAGGTAGAATTTAGGAAGCTAGGCACAAAACAGCTTGTCCACGAGGCACGGACTAACAACATCAACTTGCAGTTTTATTTAATAACATACTTTATGCTATATTGCTGGTTATTTAAACAAATCTCTCCACCGGACCAGGGTGGCCATTTGATCCTAGAAACTGAGATTAAATCCCTTTTTTTCCCCCACAAAGTGCAAAAGTTTGTTCTCCTCCTTTTCAATCGTGCCAGCATACTGTCTTTGTGATCGTTTATACATGCCTTTCAGAAAGCGAGCAGGTTGGCGCACTGTCAGGTAGGGAAAAAAACACTATCACCGTTGTGCCTGTTATCAGCAGGAAGAAAAAAAAAGTTGTGCATGAAATACGGTTTGCTGTTTTTGTGGCACTTCTCAAAGTATGGGAAAGTCCACTTAAATAGGGTCCAATGTGGAGACCCATTAGCAGTGTTCTCCTGTAGCGAAACAAGGTCAGTGTGCACTTAGAACATCCTCCATGTGTACAGCTATGTATACTCAGGGCCTACTCCATGTTTGTTTAGAAAGAGGCAATCCCATTTCTATTCTATTCCATTAGCCTGCAGCAGTTCACCTCCAGGGTTCCTCCTAAGGGTCTTCTGAAATATTGATAAAAAAAAAAAAAAAAGTTTTGGACTTGAAGACTGAAGACATTCCGAACTGTAGAATATAGGCACTCTAAGTGTCCACATTCAATATTCTCTTCAAAAGTGCATGTATCTCTAAAGAAACTTAAACCAAAAGGAACGAGTAAGTGCCTAGACAAGACCAAGGGTCCTGTGTATTTTTGAATAAAAGCATTTCTGTCTGTGATGCATGTAATATTTACAGCGAAAACTTCACAGAGCACGGCAGGCAGAATTTAGCTGAGAGTCGAGTCGGGGCGTCTTTCAGCCAGAGCCGTAAAAATGAACACGACTGATGCTGAGATAGGCCCTCCGGTGAAGGAAACTGTTGTCCCAGAACCTGTGCATGATGATTCTTTCTGAAGATCTCAGTTCTAGGAGATGCTTGTTTGCTTTGTTCACCCCGCTTTCAGCCTTGAACGTGAGGCGCAAATTACAGTACAGTCATCAAAGCCCTGACACATTTTGGCTTTGTGATGGAATATTGATATTGTAATTTACATTACCGCTGCTATTCAAACGGAGGAACATAAAGAGGGGTCTTCGAAAAGGAAAAATGTAGAAGAAGGGAGGAAGATGTCAATTAGAAATAGTGCTGTTTAATTACCAGTTAATTGAAGCAATAACATTTGTGTCCTGCGTTGCGAGAACGAACAGGTGAATAATGAAGAAGATAATTACTGTTTATGATATTGTCAAGAATAGTAGGGTGTTGTAAAGGATCACTGGTAATCTCAAAATGGAAGATAATGAGCTTATTTAACTACTGGCTTTGTGGTTTTTTTTCCCTAACATCTGTGTCATCTATGTTATCACAAAAAAAAAATCTTAAATCGATTATTTTTACTCTGGAAGCAGCGTCTGAAGCAGGTCAAATATGCAGAACATTGCAGAATAACATTTCCCCTGTCCTTCCCCTTTGTATTTAATTTAGTGTAGTATTTACCATATCTTAAAACCCTTTACAATTTTTTTATATTATACAGCTTTAATAGGTACTGCTGGGGATAAAATGAGTAACAGCTGTTTTTGTATTTTGCTGCAGTACTTCTGAAATTCGTATACATGCGTATTTACTTTCTAGAGCATATAATTGTAAGTGGCATAAGTTATTGGTTTGCAGTGCATTTTTAAAATGTTTTTTTTTTTCCCGTAGATCTGCACACAACTAATTGACTTTCAGCTGCACCAGCGTTCTGGAATTTAGCAAAACTCACTCCAAAACACTTGCATTTGAAAGCCCCATTGCAGATACGTATAATGGGTCTGGAATATGTCATTTGGAATAACACTTAGCAGGACCTTGGGGAAATCAATTCCCTTATGCCATTCAGTGGCTCACAATTGTTATAAACATGCCTCCGTGGAGGAGGACCTTTGACATGGCGCTCTGTCAATGGCATGCCATGAAACACGCAGGGCCTGCCAGACTCCATGCTGCTCATTAGACCCATCTGCATAGCAGTGTCTTTGTTTGCCTCTCTGTAATGTCAAAAAGCAGAGATGTAGCGATTTCTTGGTCCAGAAATTTTCATTTGGCTATTTTCTTTCTGCAATAACTTTATGGCGTGGTGCGCGAAATGAGTATTTTGATAATGATGCTGTGGCTGTCGGCATATTTTTCTGTTGCCCTTGCTGTTTTTAAGAAATCACTCTTTTTATTGGATTGCATTCATAAAAATTACTGTAAAGCATTCTGAGTTCGTACTTTACTTGTAAACATATGTTACATCTTAATTGACTTCCTTTCACTTGTGTTTTCTAGCCCATTTCAGAAATGATCACACTCATTTAGGTGTTTACAGTTTACTTCTATTTTAGAATATAAATTATTGTTATGAAAACCCAAGAAGGTCATTCTCCAGATCATATACAGATAGTGAAACCAGTGGAGCAACTGTCTAAAGCTGTCTAAATTGCATTTTCTCTCTCTCTCTCACTCTCTCTTTTAGTTTATGTGCCAGATGATGATGCTAGTGCCCGAGATGCTATCACAGATGATGATGATGGAGAGAATGCCATGGCAACCGAAGAAGAGTGCTCAGAGAGGACCAGTGCTAAGGAGTCAGAGGAGAAGGAGGTTGACACTAAGAGCAGCTACAGCTATCAGAACTCTCCCATTAGTGTCCTGTCCAACCAGGAGGCTGAATCGGAGTCCCGCCTCAGCGATGCAAGTGACAGATTGTCCGACTTTAAGAGCGCGTCTCCACCAGAAAGTCAGAAAGACCAGGAAAGCAAAAGCTCCAAGCTGAAGGATGAGATGCACAACAGCCTGGAGAAGATGAGAGCTGCATATGCCAGCTTCCTCTCTGACTCCTACTGGACGGGAATTGGGTCTGATTTGAAGATGGGCAACAGTGCTAGCAAGGGCAGCTGTGACAGCACTAATGGTAACACCAAAAGTGAGTTTGACTGGCATCAGGACGCGCTTTCCAAAACCCTCCAGCAGACTGTTTCACCTAAGCCCTTCTCTAAACCAAACCTCTTCAGCTCGGTCCACCTATACAGACAGAGCAACAAGGCATGCGGGGCAGTGTTCACGGGAGCGAGCCGGTTCCGCTGCAAGGACTGCAGCGCTGCTTATGACACGCTGGTGGAGCTGACAGTGCACATGAACAAGAGCGGCCACTATCAAGACGACAACCACAATAAGCAAGGTGGCGCCTCCACGTCTTCTTCCAAGATACGGAAAAGGAACCTACAGGACATCGAGGGCAAAGAAGATGCCCAGAAAGTCCTCAAATGCATGTTTTGTGGCCATTCTTTTGACTCCCTTCAAGATTTAAGTGTTCACATGATAAAAACTAAGCATTACCAAAAAGTGCCTTTAAAAGAACCTATTCCAGTAATCACACCCAAACTAGTCCCACCTACTAAAAAGCGAGCATATGAAGCCACCAGGCCATGTTCTCCTGACTCCACCACTGGGGTAGCCAGCTATACTGATGCACAAAGGTCATCCGGCCTTCACAATTCCCACAGCAACCGTTATGGGTACCAAAATGGCGCGAGCTACACGTGGCAGTTTGAGACATGCAAGTCACAGATCCTGAAGTGTATGGAGTGCGGAAGCTCGCATGACACCCTCCAGCAGCTCACCACTCATATGATGGTGACAGGGCACTTCATCAAGGTCACAAGTTCTGCCTCCAAAAAGGGAAAGCAGTTAGCTTTGGATCCATTAGCAATGGAAAAGATGCAGGCTTTTGCAGAGCCATTGAATGGTGCACCCTGCAGCGCAGAAGGGGAGAAATTGTCTGCGAAGAATGTAACTTCGGACAATGCTGAGAAGGACGTGCAGAGAGAAGAAGGGGGTGACAAAACTGCTAGTACCAAAGCTGAAGAAACTGAAGCGAAAGATAAACCAGACAGCGAGGACCAAAAGTCAGAGGACAAAGCATTCAAATACCCATATCTGCGTGAAGAGGACCTCGACCAGGTGGCTGGTGGAGGAGGCGACATACTGAAGTCTCTGGCGAATACGGTAGCCTCTGCCATCAACAAGGCCCAGACTGGAACACCCAGCTGGAGTGCCTATCCCAGCATTCATGCTGCATACCAGCTCTCTGGTGTAATCAAGAACGCGCCTCTCTCAGGGTCTCCACCCATTCAGCTCAAGCAGACCTTCAACAGCAAGCTGAGGCCAATAGCTCCCAAAGGTAAGTTTTACCAGGCAGAAACGGGGGCCGAGTGTTTTCCGAGCCAACATCGGAGTGCGGACATCAAAAAAGAAAAGGGTGGCACTTACGACAGCAAAGAAAGCAAAAAGTTTGATGAGGCCGAGAACGATGACAGTGATGGCCAGGATGATTCTTCCTCCTCTTCAAAGCCTGATACAGAATACGCAAGAGAAGGGAGTGATATGATCAAAGGAAAATTGAGCCCGGATTTCTCAGACAGAGGGAAGATATCGCCGAGCCCTCCTGTCAGCAATGGATGCATTAATCCTTCAGCACTCATCAGTGACTCACCTGAGGTTGTTGGCATAAATCCACTAAGTGCATTGCAGTCTGTTCTGAACAATCACTTGGGTAAGGCTAATAAGCCTTCCAACTCGAGACCAGAGTCCACGCTCACTGCCCGCACACAATCTCCCTTCACCAAACTAAGCAGAAGTCTAGAGAAGCCTGCCCTAGCTCTTGTCCCACCAACAGACGGCCGAGTGAACAACTTTCTTTTCGAGACCAACGACCAGCCAATCGACTTAACGAAGTACAAGCAGCAAAAGCCGAGCCCTGCCCGCTTGCAGAGCTCAACACCAATGCCACAGAAGCACGCTCTGTCTGACATTGCAGATATGGTCAAGGTACTCCCGAAAGCCACAACACCAAAACCCGCCATGCCTTCGAAGATGCCCACCATGAAACTTGAAACGGATGTGCGCCGATTTGAAGATGTGTCTGCAGAGGTGTACTCGGTCCACAAGCGAAAAGGTCGCCAGTCCAACTGGAACCCACAGCATCTGCTCATACTGCAAGCTCAGTTCGCCTCCAGCCTCTTTCAGACGTCGGAGGGCAAGTTCTTGCTATCTGACCTCGGTCCTCAAGAGCGCATGCATATCTCCAAGTTCACTGGACTTTCTATGACCACCATCAGCCACTGGCTGGCTAATGTGAAGTACCAGCTGCGGAAGACAGGGGGGACAAAATTCTTAAAGAATATGGACACTGGCCATCCGATATTCTACTGCAACGACTGTGCATCTCAATTCAGGACACCGTCTGCTTTCATCACCCATTTGGAGTCCCACCTAGGCTTTCAGATAAAAGACATGAGCAAATTACCAGCAGACCATCAGACAAAAGTGGAGCCTGAACCTTCTAAGGCCATAGGAGTTTCATCACCCGAGTCACCATTTCCAGAAGAAGACACTGACTCTAAGTTCAAGTGTAAACTATGTAGTCGGACATTCGCCAGCAATCATGCAGTCAAACTTCATCTGAGTAAAACTCACAGCAAATCACCCGAGAACCATTCACAATACGTCGAAATGGACAAAGAATAACTTAAGAAGGCCAGCTTTTTACTTCCTGTTTCATTTTGTCAATTCTTTACTGTACTACAAAAAAAAAAAAAAAAAAAAAAAAACGGGTCAGATTTTTTCACCATGTTTCAAGTAGCATTACTTGCTGTCTGTAGGGCGATTTATTATTGGGATCAGAATTACATATTTTTTATTAAACACCAATATGGACACTCTGCCTGGACTTAAACGGACTACTGTACAAATGTTGATGGTTCAAAGACTTACCAGCTTATTATTTTGCACCCTAATCAAATGCATCACCAGTAATGAAATATATTACTGCT
Organism: Chitala chitala; assembly: GCA_025773905.1. Lineage (NCBI taxonomy): Eukaryota > Metazoa > Chordata > Actinopteri > Osteoglossiformes > Notopteridae > Chitala > Chitala chitala. Next base: position 9,559,048 of record JABJVR010000087.1, read on the forward strand.
TGAAACATAATTGCTGATGTTTGCATGCAATAGCATTGGCCATGACTACTATTTATTTGTATGATATGCCAAGTTTTAATTGTATTACATTTAAGACCAACTGATTAATTTGTTTAATTGTAATTTACAGTTCTAATGATGAGTCAGCTGCATTGAGTGTGCAGGTGCGCCCAAAGGTAACACAATACCTGTAAACACCTTTATTGAGATGTATAGTATAATGCTCTGTAAAATGTTTGTGTTGCAATGATAGAAAAGAAAAGCACTTTAATAAATGTTTAATCACCCTTTTAGGCGCAGATTCTGACCGTCTCATCAAAATGTCAATAGAACAGAGCAACAATAGTGTGTTTCATGTTTTAAAGATAGTGAAACAGGTGAAACCTGCACCTTTTGTACCTATATAAATAAAGCGTTAACATTTTATAACAACCTGTCTCATCTACAGTTGCCATTATAATTACACCGTCGCTGCTGGCTTTCACTTGTACCGGTAATCAAATATTGTAAACAACAGTGCACATCACGTGAAATATATCGATCATACAATTTAAATGTATGATTTTTTTTTTCCTCTGTGACGACGACAAAACTGCGTTAACAAGACGCTTTGTGGTTTGCCTAAAATTCAGTAACATTTGAAAATTTGTTAAAGTCTCCACCAGTATTATTAGCAGGGTTAAAACTCATTTACATGAACTTTGAACTCTGAAAAAGTGACTTGGAACAGAACCAGACCCTTAAAATGAAAGGACTACTTACTTACGTCATATATGCGTCAACTGTATCAAATGTACTGCAGTGTGAAAATTAAGCCGAGATGTGATTTATTCAGCCTACAATAACACCTTAAATTACTAAGTGTATTACACCTGTTGTTGAAGATATAGACATAATTAACAGCCATCCATGATCAGTCAAACAGTGCTTAAGAAATCCTGAATCCAGTCATAATCATTCGTGGGTTCGGTATCCTGTTTGGGCTTATGCAGGTGTCAGATACTCCCTTGGAAGGAGTGCACTGCACCGCCAAAGCTGAAATGAGAGTCTAACAGCAACTTCACTTTCTTGCATCACTGGGAATTGTGCTTAGCCAGATATCTGGCCTGATGGAGTGTAGTAATGGCACAGCAGGTTCAAAAGAGGTGAGTAAATAAAGGACTTAATTTCACTTTGACCACTACAATTGCCTTGCAATGGCTTGTGTCCTTTAAGAGAGGATAAAATCAGTTTATTTATGTATTTTTAAGGTGATAAATTACTCTTTAAACAGGATTCTGTCATTTTCTGTTCTGAAAAACAAACCTTACAATTACTAAAGTTGCTTACGTGAGTTCAAGCCATTTTTCTGTGTAATCACAGGGCGAAGTGCTAAAACTCCATTACATACCAACACAATGCTAGAAGTCAGCATTGGAATGAAACTTTGTAAAATCTGATGAAGACTACATCTATTGTGTGCATGGCAAAAACATTACCAGCAAATGTGTCCAAATGAATTCACTGCATTAAGTGGTTTTATGAGGAATTTGCAGCTTTGTGGAGAACTTGTTAATTTATTTTGTGAGTAGCCTATAACAGCTGTGTTATGTTGTCCCAGAATGACTTAAATTACCTGCTAGCATTTTAGCAGCATGTAGACTTTGCCACAGTAGTCAGGTCAAAAGCCTGTCCAGGAAACCTGACCGCCCAAGGAGTTCTGGTACCGGTTCTGGTTTATTTCACTATATCAATACAGAAGTGTAACGGGTATCAAAAGTGCATAAATCACTTTACATAAGTGTATTTTCAGCCAGTGCTTTTGGTTGATATAAACTGTCCACATTGTGTTGGAAATGGTGACAAAGCTGAGACCACAGGACAGAGCACCGGTTCCAGAGCACGTGTTTCCAACTTGCACAGAATCCCTGGTCTCAGGGAGTAAGGGAGTTCAGCATCTCCCCTGTGATGAACCGTAAAGCGTGCTTCCCTCTGGAGAGCCAGTATCCTAGATGCTTCAAACTGTGAACAGAGCATGGAAACAAAATAACTCAGGCAGGCTCAGTGTGAAGTAAAGCATGCAGATCATCTTAAGGGTCATGTGACCATCCAGCGAACCCAACGCTCACCCCAGTCGCTTGTGTCTTAGTGTCTTAATCACAAATAACTAGCAGTCGATGAATCAATACATCCTTGTAAAATTGGGTTTTAAATTTCACTTACCAAAAAAAAAAACATTAAACAAGTGTAACATTTACTCCACTCTGATGTTTTTCATTAGCACTGCGTTTGTCTTCAGTTGGGCCACAGGAATTGTGTCATCGCTCGCACTTCAAAAAGGCTTTATGGCCCTGATTGCAATGTTTAGTCTGGCAACAAGTGCAAACCATAGGACCGCTGTGATGGATGTGGTTCAAAGTGTGTATTACGAAGCTTATGTTAGTGCAGGGAGTCCTTAGTATTTCCAGTATTATCAGTTCCAGACAAACGCATCATGTATAATAACAGTGTATCTCAAAACCAAAGCTCTCATGTGGGAGTGTGCTGCAAATTGCAGGTCACCTCTTAAGTCATGGCCATGTTAGCGAGAAAACGATGTCATTTCCTGTGTGCACTAATATTTTCCTTACCCTCAGCATTTCTCATACATATAATTTGCACACGCAATATATAAGAAACATAAGAAAAATAATTTTCTGTACTTTTATTGTAGCTCAGTAGCTGCTCCAGGTCTACCACACCCAAATCCATAAATTGACAAAAATTCACAAAAATAGTTTTATCATGTAATCGGCACATCTTTTACTTAAGTGAAAAAAATCCATTGCTTCAATTACATGAATTACATGTAGGTGTAAAGATTTAACTATCCTGTTCGACATCATTTGTATGTATAATTTTCCATACATTTACAGTACATGTTCCCCAAATTCATAAGTTAATAAAATGTATATGTACAATATTTAATTTATGCTTAATTATTATATCTGGATAAGATCACGCCTTCGAGAAATGTTTGTGTGCGCGCACAGTACATATATATATTACATATATACATATCACATTACATATCAGTACATGCATATTACTACATACACACACACACACACACACACACACACATATATATATATATATACACAAATTATATGTATGTAGTAATATGCATGTCAACAATCCTATCAAAATGTGAATGTCTACAACAATATGTTTAATATTTTACTTTAGTGGAAAATGTGCTTATAAAAACAAATTTTAAATATCCAGAAGTTCCTTATTAATTCCATGTGAAACTGTAGCTGTTTTAAATGAACAGCTTCGGGACACAGTGGCAGAATGACTTGAGACACCTCTGCACCAGTGGCCGCTTTCACATATCACTTGGCCATCTCTGGCATAAAGCATAAACATTTTATATCAAACTGCAGTACAGAGAGGCAGACGTTCCCCTCAGTGGCGTTAGCTCCATTAAAAGGGCTGCACATGATTGATACTAGGAGGTTTAAAAATGCAGCACCAGGATAAACACGCTTCTTATGTGAAACCATGATTTTTATTTTTATTACAGCTTCATCACAAACACAAATAACAGTAATGCAGCCTTTGAAAGACTGTATTATATATAAGAGATGGACATAAACACTTTAACTGGACCATATTCAAAGCATCTTACATCTAACCCCTCATAATAACAAGAGACAAGTGTATGTGTTTGCCCCGTAGGATTACGTGAAACATTTTCATAATGCAGGACCTCTGTTTTATTTTGCATTCTATACAATGTTTCTTATGGTATCAAGTGCTATTCATGAAACCCAGATTACATATTTTTGTGATTAAATAGGCTTTACTTGATATGCCACGCCACTGCAGTATCATTACGATTAAGCATTTTTTCCTCCTTTATTCCAAAGCTATTAAAAAATAATTGCCTTCTAAATTCATAAACATTTAATGCTATTTCATCTTTCTTTTAAGCAATCAAGTCCTCAATTACCCCAGCCCATCATATCTCTGTTTTATAACGGGCGGCTGACATTTGATGGCAAATGCGTAGTAGCACTCAGCACCGTGGTGATTTGAATATTCTGACACCGACTTGCCCTCCATTGTTGGAAATGAGGAGACAATCAGGATTGTTCACAAGATGACTCCTAATGCAGTTAAAGTATTCAGCTATAATTTCTCCTTGCATTTATAATTACTGTCATAGACCACACACCTCAGTGAGCAGATTAAAGCTATAAATTATTTAGGCCTTGCCTTAGCACTGGAACCTTGATTTGTCTGGTGAGCCATAATGCTTTAGAGTATCAACTATTTTAAAGTGAGGCCCGGCAAATGATTTAAGAAAAGGCAGAACAATATGACAAAATGAATGCAATGTTCCAGTCATTTGTGTTTTTAATTAAAATTAAATCCGAGGCTCTGAATTGTCTTGTCAAGCCAAAGTGCACCGCAATGCAGATTTTTCCTCACATTCTTGTTAAATTAAAACCCCTTGAAATAGAGACCCGGTGGCTGCATCTTTTTCTATTGCAGGACTTGATTGAAAACCAGTACTTATGTTCATGTGCATAGAGTCCATAATGATTTTGACATAAAATATATTATGTTATTTATGCAGAAGTTCTTCCTTTGCAAATACATTCATATGTTGTGTTTTTTTTTCCCCTGTCTCATTGTCAGGAAAAAAAAAAACAGTCTTTATTATTTGAATTCAACAAACGTGAGCTCATCTTGCAGTACTGAGGGCAGTCTATCAGAAGTATGACTGTATTTTCACTGGTGAGTCAAATGCTTTTTTTCCAAAAGGAAATGAACCAAACGAATGATAAACAACTCATATTTAAAATGTACTGTTGAATAACTTTTCTGGCAAAATAATGACATTTATAAGGACGTTATGATCAAGGTGTAAAATGAAATGCTAATTTAATCACATACTGATATTTTCATGAATTTCAATTAAAACTGGTAATGCTAATACTTTTTAACTCTTTGTATTGCAGATTCATTAGGTTTAGCATTGTTTAACTTTTCATCAGTCCGAAAATGCTCCTTTTGAAACGCTAAGACTTAATAATGACTGCTGCCACTGAAACAACTCAGTATTATGAAGTGTTATTGACTGAACCCCTGGTTCAGTCATTTCAGTCATTATGGGTTACAGTTGCCAACAAATGCATGATAACATAAGAAAAAAAAAGTTTAAAGACTGCTAATCCAACAGAGGAAGACTCTAAAAAATCCTGAACATAGGCGTGTCACAGCAACGCTTGAAATGTGTCATTCCCCTGACTAATTAAATCTCCATCCCACTGAAATGGCTTTCAGCATCTAGACAACAGCTCACTTTAAGCCAAAAGGAGAAAAAAAAAGGTAGCAGCGTGAGGTGCGGGGTGCAGGTGGAGATGCGGGTGGGGCCGGATGGAGGATGCTCATGTACAATAATGCAAAATAACAGTCAAAGAGGGTAAACAAACAGACCATTCTGAACCACTGTACATAAAATTGGCCAATGCCAGGCTGTACCTTTTTTCCAAGGTAGTAAAGTATATCATGTGTGAAACTCAAAAAACAGGATGTGGGAGTACAACATAAAACCTGTGTAAGGACTGTAATAAAAGCATACAACTTATTTCTTATAAATGGACCTTCTACATTACTGCAGTAAGCAATCATTCAGTATGACGCCTGGTTATTTAGCTAAATTACATTTTTCATTTGTTCAGCTCCACCCCAGTCACGTACGTGCCAGGTGACACAGGTTGGAACTGGGAATGGACACTGACACACCTAGACCAGTCTACAGTCATTACTCCACCTGTGTAGTTTGGCTGAGAAGAACACGTTGGCACAGGGAGACCATGCCAAGTCCCTACACACACATCGATGAAGATTCTCAGTCATCCAGGTGGAACTGTCTGGAAGTTGAATCATGTCAACTGGACATCTTTATTCTTGATAGGAACGTTTCACTACTCATTCAAGTACCTTCTTCAGCCTCAGTCAAAACTGGTCAGGGACCCCCTATTTATCCTCCGGGATAGGCAAGTGACATAGTTTTTTCACCAACTCTAAATTTTCATCACACTGCTATTAAATGATAGAAACCGAACAAATCCTGTGTCAGGTACGTAAATGCTGGGCTCCTTCAGACAAAAGCTGAGCAGCACCTTATGCGCACAAGGTTAACTGAAAACGCATCACGCATCAGTTCTACTCTGGTTAATAATCGAATCGATTTGCATAAAAGATAGTGTCATAATGCTCTGAAAACAACAGAACAATCTTTCGTCCTCTTTTGTCGACTTATTTGTCATTGCAGCGTTACTAATAATAGCACCCATTTTAGCGTGAAGCTGACTTCCTATGCCCTCCGCATATCACCCTTCCTTTAAATGTCATACATAGACAAAGACAAAGGAAAAACACAGCTTTTCAAACCACCTACTTTGGGTGAATTCCGTATCTGAACTGTGCTCAATAGTAATAATGCTAACATGATTTAAAAAGCATAATAAAATAATAATATTATAATAAGTGATTATTCACTGGTGAGCAGAGCACAGCGGCTATTAGCAGAGCAGGTGGATATGACAGACCATTCGTCTGAAGCTTCATGTTTATTCATTCCAGGTGTTTCCATATTAATACAGTTAATCTAATATATAACATGTCCGCCTTAATTACAGCCTTTCTTCCAGCAAACCGAGGGCTGACGCACTTTGTGCACTGGGCATGATTAAAATGTGCCTGGTCTCCCCTTCTCGGAATGATTGTGCAGTTCATCCACGTCGCTCACGCCGGCTTTATTACTCTCTTCCGCTAGACAGATAGAAAGATAAACGCCGGGTGGATGAGGGCACACACACACACACACACACACACACTGCACGCAAACACGGGTTGGGCCGCTGAAATGTACCAGCCTTTCATTAGTTTCATCCCCAGCGTTTCGCTGCACCGCCAGAAAAACAGGACGGAGTGTGAAATAAATAAATAAATAAGACTTCACTAACGTCAGGAAAAGAGGAAAGAAGAAGAAAAAAAAAACACTCTCATCCAAGTCATCCTGTATTTGTTTAAGAAATTATTTCTGCATTTTCGTACAAGCGATCAACAGCAACAGCCTGTCTATACCATTATATACATTATGTGTGTCTGTAAAATTGTTTTGAAACATTTAAACCATTTTAGGCTTTATAAATGTCAGAAACCCCCATTATTCATAGTCTGATGGATTCAAAATATCATAACGGCTTATAGTCCGCACACAGGCCTCGGAGTTTCTTTTTTAAAATGTACTAATAGCTTAGCAGCAAAATCAAATCGTGCACATAAGTCTGCTTGCAGAGCGGGCAGAGGCGGCGCTGAAATACGAACTCGGCGACGTCAACGCCGGCTCGCATTTGCAAATCCCCTGTCAATCTGTCATTAAACATGTTATCAAATAATGATAAGCGCGCGCTTCTTGCTTGCATTGGCGTGCCTCTCTCTCTGATGTTGATGTGCCGTAATGGGGCAAATACACGCTGGAATGTGCCTGCTTGAATACACACAAAACATTTCCTATCTGCCTTACTTAGTTCGGCCCCCATAGCCTACAGAAAAGCGCTTGCTGCCTTATCTGGGAAAAAATGAAAACAGGAAGAGGCTGAAAAGCTCATTACACCTAATAAACAAATCTCATTTGTTTCCAGAACTGCTGTGAAGTAATTACCTGTGAAAGAGTCAAGAAGAACCCGCTCCTCTTGTAGCTGAACACAACATTTGCTGAAGACCACCTCAGATAAGTTTAAATATATATATATATATTGCTCTACTGAAGTTTCAAAACACTTATAAAGTAACTGTCTGTCTAGTGATGTAACCCTTCAAACACTTTTCAAAGGTTGCTGCATTTAATCTTTGTTTAATTCCTTTATAAACTCTGATTGCATTAGCATGAGACTAATATTTCATTTGTAACCAGGGGTGCCGCAGAGGGATGGAAGGAGGATTCAAAGGGCCTGTGACTGACAGGGGCCGGCAAAAATAAAGCATGACATGATAGTCTTTCATCGGGCTCTAAATCTCTATTGACACCCCTATTTGTAACATAATACATGAACTAGAAGCTTAGAATTTTTGAAAATAACTCTCCCAAATTTTTGTGAAGGGATCTGAAAACATTTATTTGTGGTTTTCTTTTTTTATAATCTTAATAAAGGACAGTTAAGATGAAAAATAAAACTAATTTCTTGTTTCAGTCAGTATTACCAAAATTTTTATATTCCAACTCAAATACTTTGGTTGTTTTACCATCCACCCACCCATCCATCCATCCATCATCAACACCCTACACAGAGCCCCATCCAATTGCAGCATTTTATTTAACATTTTATGTAATTGAAAAGAAATGCAAACAGACACGGTCAGTGTTTCAACCCAACAAATTACAGCCACACCATTGTTCCAAAAACAGAACTCTTCCCACCCCCCCAGTTTATGCGCTTTCAATTTTCACACAGTCAGACCATGTGTTTGCACAGAAACATTGTAAGATCAACAGAAGACCACATGTAAAGAGTACTGCACATGCAGGGAGCAATTGGCAAACGTGACGCACTTTCACAGAATGACATCATCATGATCGTTAGTGAAAATGCCACTCATATATGTTACCACTCTGCCCCATTTTCACTTTAAAAAATTGCATTACGATATTCTCATATATTTCTAGTCTTCATACTTAACATACAGATAACCAAAGATCTTTTTCTTCTAAAGATTTTTAGATTTTTGAAGCGTATAAGTAATTAAATGACAGCTTGTCAACGTGTTTACCTAATTAGTTGCATTGCTGTTTCATAAGGTCTTAAGAAAGTTTTATTAAATGTTTATTACTTTCATAATGAAAAGATGTATAGCAAAACTGATCATGCACTTTTGTACTCTGATCATCAAAGAATTATTTTTTTACACATCATTCGCTTACATAAATGATACAAATTAAAATATATTCATACCAGGTTACTGTTACTACTACTAATAAACTACCATTACTGTTAGCAGCAAAATATAATGTCAATGTACTTATTATAAACACTAATTGCTTATAAATAATGTCTGTAAATTCTTAGTAAACCAAGATGATTGTAGCACTGAACACTATTGCCTGTTACTGTACAGTTTCACTGTACAGAAATATTGCTGAAGGCTGCCCCATAACCCAATGGTCCTGTTGATATATTCACTTCTCTTTGTTTTTACTTTATTGAATATGGTCACAAAATGTGTGTGAAAAGAAAGTGGCTGCGCAATACAGCACAAGCCTTGGTAATCCTATTAATATACCAAACCATATGTGCGTCATTCACATGGTTCAAGATGTACACATGATTCATCATTCTTCATTTTCCCAGATAAATTCCAGGCCTCTGACACATATTATTTATTCATGATTACTAAGCATAACACTGGCCAAACACAATTTTTCCACTGTTTTCAATCTCCCTTGTTTCTCTTCCACCAACTCCTTCCTCTTCCCATCATCCTCTGGGACAGTTTGGCCTGCTTCAGTAGATGACCTTAGACATTGCTTTTAGATATTACCCTAGCCTTTTTTTTCTTTCTGTATGTTATGATAATCTTATACCTCTTGACTTACCTTCACTCAGTTAGTGTAGCACTTGGAAACTTCTTTGTCTCATTGTTTTTCCTTAAGGACTAATCCTTTGGGTCTCTCAGTGCCTCCAGACTTGTATGCAACTTTCAGATACACTTTTTCTCTCTGATATGCAAGGCACTTCATTGCTATTATTAAGCTTTGCCGACATTTCCACTTGTATGAGTATAAACCATCTGGACCTTGCCCCTGACAGCTTTAAAGCAGCAGTATCTCATTGTTAAATCTCAATTGGCCCAAGGGCTTCTTTCCTTCCTTGTAAAACCTCATGCTGATTTCTTTGGCCAATTATGACCTATGAAAGTCAGTGAACATTATCTTACCTTCCAGAAAACAACTCTGCCCTCAGAGCTTCATGTTCAAAATTTCAAGCATCCACCCTTTTTCCATCATCCTTTACCCCTCATGGGAAGAGTAAGACAGCTTCCCTGAAATCTGCCTGTATGGTCTCCGCTCACCCTATAGTTAGTCTTTTGTCTATAGTCTCTCCATTAGACAGCTTCCCTGAAATTCACCTGTATGCTCTCTGCTCTCCCTATAGTTAGTCTTTTGTCTATAGTCTCTCCATTACAGTCTCTCTGAAATCCTCTGTATACAGTCTGCTCATCCTATAGCAGGGGTCTGCAATTCACGGCTCTAGAGCTGCATGTGGCTTTTCCACCCCTCTGCAGTGGCACTCCTTATAATGTGAGAGGGACCAAAAATGGCTCTTTTAATAGTGAAGGTTTCAGATCCCTGCGCTATAGTTAGTCTTTTGTCTATAGTCTCTTTATTAGACAGTTTCCCTGAAATCCCCTGTACACAGTCGGCACATCCTATAGTTAGTCTTTTGTTTGTCTATGATCTCTCCATTAAAATCAATCAGTCATCTTCTATACCGCTTCATCCTGTTAAGGGTCACGTGAAGCCTGGAGCCCATCCTAGGACACATAGGGCACAGGGCAGAGGACACCCAGGGTGGAGCGCCAACTCACCAGAGGGCACACAATATTACACAGCTTCTACAGTGAGCTTGAGCAAACTTCGTTGACAGTGACTACAGGTGCCAGCGTGAGAGCGTGGTAAATTTTGTTTTCCATATTTTGCTATAACAACAAAATTGTCAACAGATTTTCAAATTTCACAATTTTTTTGTCGCTATTAATGTTTAGAAACACTTGGAGCAATAAAATAGTACACATACATATTTGTGTAAAGTTATACAAGTATTTCATTTTGGCATTTTTCAAATGATCAGTGGGTGTAATGCATCATTTATAATGCACTTTTATTAATTCAAATGTTGCTGTACCATAAAAATCCAAACACCTATGTATAATGCACAGGTTTTCATAAAGGATACTTTCTTCTAAATTTGGTTAAGTAGTGCTAATGCACTAACTAAAATACATGTATTATTCATATAAGCTTTCAAACTGCTTATCCTAGCCATTGCTGGGAGACATCTGCCAAATTTGGTTTTCAAACACACAAATCAAGCTCAATCAGTTGAAGCACTGAACATCGGTGACATGTGTTAAGTGGCTGTGTTTTTAATGTAAATATAACCCTAAAGACTGTTCGGCGACAGTGCTATCTCTCACAAACTGACAAGCCATTAAGTCCATTTTTTAATTTCTATATTATCATTTCTCAATTTCTGCGTGCTAAGGCAAATTTTACTTCTTATTGTGCCCATTTTAAAGAAGTTTCCCATTCCTGTACTCAACAATTAACCAAAAAAAATATTTGAAATACATACAGTATACGTCCCATGTGGTTTTGACTTTAGCATTTACTTTTTATTAGTTAAAACCTTCTTCAAGAATATTATTCATTTTACAAAGTATTACAAAATGAATTACTTTTTATTTGATTCAAAAATTTGAGTGCTTAGATAAGTATATTTTTTAAATGAGGATACTAATAAATACAGACACAAATCTTGTTCCTTCATCCCAAGACCATGGGCTATCAAAGTTAATTAATCACTCGTCATGGCACTCATGTTAGATTAACTTAATTGAACACTAAATTCTTTTTCAGAACATGACATCTGATGTTCATATTATATTAACTGTCATTTATGGCATCAGTGTAATATAAATAAATTCTAAATGTATAAACATCTCATTGCAATTAATGATTTCATGGAAAATATTAGCACATTATAGCATTTTATTTGTGTATGGACTTTATTTAATTTCTTGTATTTTGTCACTCATTATTCCCTGCCTGCCTAAACTATTTAGCAGTTTTGCATTGTGATGGGAGATTCACATTGCATTTTTTGTCTTTAACCATTTATGTTTCTCTGCCTGGGATAATCCTGTGGTTTTATCAAGTTTTAGGCAACCTGTATGTAAATAATTGGTTAGTTGTATTGCATATTTAGAAAGCCTTCCAGTTTTGTGAAAATGGAATAGATTTGCAATGATACCTTGGAATTTTATTTATTTTTTTCTTTTATTTTTTCAAATGTGCGAAGCTTCAGTAAGACGTCCACACTAATATAGGATGTGTTTCAAAAGACATGCAGGTTTGTCTTTAGTATGGTGAGGATCTCAGGAATTGATTGTTTTAACTGTCTATATTGCTGGTGGATGAAAAAAATCAGAGAGGTAAGAGAAAACACAGCCCTTAAAAGATTTATAAACTAGAAAAAAAGAGTTCCCATGGATTGGTGAATAATATAATTTCTTTCAAAACAGGGAAACCATAACTTTAAGACTTGGTGTTAACCAAAGCCTGAAAATCATAGTAACACCATGCAGGAGCAAATTTGTTTGTTACACTAAAAATTGTGGAAGACAAGAAATAACCTGACCTAAATCTGTTTTTGAAATTGCAACAGGAAAACTTGCAAAAGTATTATGCAAAGCTCAGTGTAAAGTTGAAACTAAAAAATTATTTCAAGTATTTTCTTTGAAAAAAAAAACCCATTCTACAGTCCATACCTGCAATACTGACATAAATCCAATGACCAGTATTTCAAATATGTTGTAATCTACTTTCATAATGCTCCAGTCCTAATGGATAACTATTATCTTCTATTCTTTTCAGACATGTTATAAGCTTACTATGAAATCTTTAGAATTATTTGGTACAAGTAAATGCTGAATTTAAAAAGATTTAGAATTTAACATTAAATGCGTGATTAAAAAAAAAAATGTCCAAGGGCAGAGCCTTGTGGAACACCATACAGCATGTCTGAAAAAACCTGTTCAGGTGAAGAACAACGTCAGAATAATAAATAATTCATTGATGGACCTTGGTTTATATGTACAAATACATTGACGATTTGTGTTTCATAAAGTATTATTGTTACACATAGCAAGACGTATTCTCACATTTTTTTACCTTTATAAAAAATCCTGCTGGTTAAGCCACAAAGATGTTCAAGGTGTCATCAGGTCCATAATGTGAACACACCTACAATTAACTGAAACCACAAATCAATTTGAAACCAACATCGTGTGGTAGGTCCATAGCCAGAGTTTGCTATGTGCAATTTCAATAATAGCTGTGCAAAACAAACACCAAGAACAAGGTGTTTGCCGTTTCAATTGGTAGTCTGAGTGCTATGCCTCAGTTGTCAAACACTTAAATCACCTCCACACAGGTGCATGTAATCAGTGGTCTCTCTGTTGACTATCCAAGGCCTGATCATGAAAAGCTCTAATGATTATACAGAAAAAAAACAATTTTTTTTCCTAGCAAGGCTGCATTCACACTCAGCTTATTTTTTAGCTATGTTATTCATCTATATAGCTTGTAATGTGACTATCTCAATTTTATATAATATATACTATATTTACTATAGATATAGTAATGGACCAAGGGAGCAGGTGGGTTTTGAATTGGGGTCATTGCTTCCCACACAACTTGCCAGCCAGGGGGATTAGCCTGCAGAGCCAAAGACTCAAGTCTTTAGCACTGGGAGCTAATCAAACTCTTGTCCCTGGGGGTGACGTCACCCTCACTTAAAACAGGCTGGTTTCAAACCGGGGTCATTGCTGCCTGAGCAGCACACCAGAAGTCTTAGAAGTCTTGGCTCAGTGGGCTAATCCTCCGGTCCGCTGTGTTGTGCAGGCAGTGACAACCCCAGTTTGAAACTTGCCTTCTCCTTTGGTCTGTTACAGTATATTACTCCCAAAGTAATGCATGTTTATATTACATATTTTGTTGTATTTACTTCATATGCCCAGGGTGTCATAATAAATGTGCATAGTTACAGCAGCAAATATTTGTTGAAATTGGTATATTTTGGTTATCCATTCAGAATACGAGAAATGAGACAAACTAGTAGGGGTTAGTCTGTATTGTGAAAACTGTGGTGCTATATCCCTGACCAAAGTCAAATTAACAGTTTTCAAACATCTTGAGATGTTGGGTTACTATGGATACATAATATATTTAAAAATTTGGGATATGGAATCATGTCATGATTTGGCTAGATTAAGCCAAGCAATATATGCTTCTTTTTTAAAGGCAGCACAAATCATTGTTTTACATAGCTCCTCTTTGCTGTTGTCAGTAGAGACAGCCAAAAGTAAATTTACAGGCACTTGTGTGTGTGTGTGTGTGTGTGTGTTTGCATGTTTGTCTCTCTCTTTCACTCCTCCTCCTTTTCCTCCTAACTTGTAATGGCTGTCTTTAAATATTCATTTCTTTCATTTTCTGTTCTTGATGCAAGGTTGGCTTGAAAAGACATTCTCGATGATTGAGCTGCTCCTCTGTGTGCCTCTCTTACCAGGAAAGGGGGAATTTGAAAGGTTTTAGTGAACTGTCAGTCATGTGAAGTTACCCTTCACCAGTGTGCTTCTCCCAGTGTCCTACAAAGCAAGCACAGAGACGCAGCAAACGCCGACAGAGCAGCAGCCGCCTCCTCTAACACTTGGGTCGGCAAACACAGCTGAGCTCTCCCGTTGTCTTTGGTTTTACAACTGAATACACCCTCTTCTGCCTGATTGTCTTCACAGGGCCCCGGAGGAGAAAGTCACTAGAGCTGCAAATGTGCTACATGTAAAAGTCAACTTTTTGTCACTCTTCAGGATAATGACTGTCAATCTAAGGGACTGTGGACTGACAACAGTATGGCGCTGCCGACACTGGGACTGTGAATCCAGCAAGCTGTTGCACTTGGGACCCTTTAAAGTTATTTACAGCCTCTCCCTTCCTAAAATTGAGAAGAAAGCGGCATCTCGCCACATTGACCCTCTCTTTCTGCAGATTGCGACATTCGTGCGTAGTTTTACAATGTGTCGATGTCGCTAACGTGATTTTATCCGTTCCGAGCGATGCAGAGCCGAGGACGAGATGGTGAAGGCCTCGCCTCTCGTGCGGTGTCTCTAGAGGGGCTCCGCGACCACGGAGTGGATGATGCGATTACAGAGCTGCCACTTGATTGTGAGCAGTTCATCAGCGCATCCTTCACACACATCACACGGGCCGCCCTGAGCTACGTGCCGCCTAGGATTAGAGCTGATGTCTCCCAAATACAAACACAACAAATCACACTTTTTTTTTTTGGCCTGAATTCCCAGACCAGCAACTTTGCAGGCAGCAGCCCTGATTCCTTTGTGCTTGGACACTGGGCTTCCATTGCACCTCCTGGACACAAAGAAAAATGTACTGTCCAGCATTTAAGACGACCAAATCCACTCTCTACAGTTTAGTTACAACTATTCTGTAATGTGTCTGTATGTGTGTGACTGAAAAACATTACTGAAGCCACACTGACTGGTAAATGTGAACAGCATCTCTTCGCTCTCAGTCATCTTTCCTTGATGCGCAGATATTCCTTTGCTTAATCAAGTACAATTTTTCACGCTTTTATGCATTAATTTAATAATATTTCACTTTACCAAATTTTTGGTAAACCTGTGACTAGTACATATATTAAAAGGGTGGACTACTTCAGTCCCAGGGTTTCATGTCTGGACAGACGTGTTTTGCTTACTCATACACAGAGTGACGTAAAATGATTATTACTGAAAAAGGCAGTGTTACTGGGCATTGTCTTCCATTTCTGGATTTGCTGTTGGTTGTAACAGGGTCTGTGCATGAACTGCCAATGTCGCATTCACCACTCAGCAGGCAACAAGACGGCTGTCACAGCACATGCACATTCTGACCACTCTTTTGTCTCTGCTTGTCTGTCTGCCTGTCTGTCTGGATCCGAGGTCTCTGATAGGAAGGCGTGGGACTAGGGATCAATTCAGCCAGCGTCTCCTCTCCTCTCGTCAGGGAGTGCCCCACACTGGGCCATGGGTTGTCTGCATTTGCTCATTTTTTTTTTTTTTTTTTTTTTTTAATCTACCCCCCCCCACACACACACACACACACACACATCATCACCACCACCTCCCGACTCCAAACACAGGCACAAAGGCAGCCACTGGCAGACACGATAGCCCGTCACTCACCATGACACAAATCTGTTGTGACTCCAGCAGGCTTCAGCCATTTTCTCTAGCCTGTAAACAGAGCCGGAGGTTCAGTGACCTACGGCACATAGCGGCCCACTTCACCAGCTGAAAGCACCAACAGAGAGACACAAATGCCCGTAAAAGTGGTTTTTAGGTGAGGAACAGAACAGCGGAGGGTGACAGAAACGTTTGCGACGTGTCTGTGTTTCATGGTGTATACTTATGTCCCCTCCACCTCTGACTCAGAAAGGCTTCTGTCAGCTGTGCGTCAGCTCTACGCTCAGAAGCAGGGCCCCGGGCGCTGTCGCACTCCCAGAGGGCTGAGAACTACGACAGTATGTTGTGTGTGAATGAACTGTGCCTTTGCAAGGACACGACGTCCCCGTGTCCACCGTGTCAGTGTGGAGGAAAATTTTCACCTCTTGCAATGTTAGGGCATACACTGGTCTTTTGCTGACATGACTGATTTAAATTAGGTCAATGTCATGCAATATTCACATATTATATCCTCGGTTTATGCTTTCAACAAAAGCCCTACTTACAACTTTAACTTGCCTATGTGGTCAGAGTAACAAAAGTGAGGTACATTCCTCAAAATTATCACAGTGAGCTTCCTATACTCAAGTCCTGTTTTGGCTGACATTGTGCACATTCTTCTGACTTTAAATACAAATGTAACTTTTTTTCTTCTAATGTGTTTTTAGCATATTACAAACTATCCTCACTTAAAAGTGCATACATGAAACAAATGTCATTCATATATACAGTTCTCTAGATAGAGATCTGAGTATGTTAGAATTGCATATTTACACAAGAAATTTCCGAGGTAAACTTTTTGTGTAAAATTAGCAATAAGTGCCTGAACAAAACACATACGCAGTCAACATATTGGCTAGAAGGCAAAGCTGGGAAAGGCGAGCAGCTTCCTGTTTTTATTCTGCATTTATCGTCAATTGCAAGAAAACTCAATTTTGCCATATCAACCAGGGAAATTCCAACATACCTAAAAACCGGGTTAGATAATGGATCGTGGAACACATTAATTACGTGTGTCGGGAACCGTCTGTACTATTCATAGTGATTATTCTTACACAAACTCTCTACCAAAAAATCTGGAGAACACTATTATCTTACAGAAAGTTAGGTTGTGTTAGTGTATGCATTCTAAGATGTACCAGAAACATCATTTGCAATTACTGTCCGAGAATGTATTGTACGTTAACCCGTGTATGATGTTAATGTTGAGAAAATAGTAATAATTAATTAAGTATTAATTAACATGGACAATGGGTCCTACAGACCTGAACACCATAACAGGGTTAAGGCAGCAACATTCTATCCAGCCTTCAATTATTAACTTTCAGAATTGCATAGGAATGTTTTTTCCTTTCTTTTAAACAGGTGAACAATAAATATGTAAAAGAGATGAAAGAAATGAACAAGTTAGTTAGGCTGAACTGTACTCATTGTTGAAGACAAAAACAGAAACTCAAATAATCCTTAAATGCCCAGTTAATAATTAATCAGTAATTAATTCACTGGGTTTTTAAAGGTAAATATCAGAAATTTACCCCTCTAGTTGGATGTCATTTGCAATTTCTCTTCAACATACTATCTTTATTTCACTATTTACTGTAAGTGATGTCTGTGAGGGTCACATCAACCTTTGAGCTGCAATGAACTCACTGATCTGCAGGCAGCTTCTGTGTTTCTTTGGTTTACTGGAAGAGAGAGAATGGAACAAAATCAGTCTCTCTTGGCCCCTTAGACACCAGCCATTAAGCTGTTCTCTGTTGAAACCTGTTGAATGCGATTCATTTAACAGGAAATTTCCACCAAGCCTATTTTAATCACAACGAGTTTTGCCTTTTTTTACACGGGTATACGTGACTAATAAGAAACACCCTACCTCGTATTTGAACTAATTTGTGCAATACATTCTTGAACTTGTATTACTGGAATGTTTTACTGGGTTTACAGCCTTAATATGGCTCCCCTAAAACTACTTCAGTATAGCATCTCTTGGAATTAATAAATAGCAAACTGAATACATTCTTCATAATTATTGATTACTTGAGGAGGTACACAGTAAAAAAAAAAAAAAAAAAAAAAAAAAAAAAAACCAATATGCGGCCAAATGTGTAATATTTATCCGACATACCTTTTCGTTATATACTGTAATTTTATTTGTGGGCCAACCCAAATGTGAAAGGAGACATCATAAAACATAAATAAATAAAAAACGTTATGCTTTGAATTTTTAAAGCGCCTTTTGGCTGTTCCAGAACCCATCGAATGCTCTGTTCTGTCTAGGAGATGGGTTGACTGGCAACATCACATTACATTATTTATTTGCTTAGCTGACATTCTTAACCAGGGCAACTTAAAATGCTTTCAGTTCCACATCTTGCTCTTTATAACGAACCCTTTCCACGTTCGGGATTCAAACCCATGACCTGCACACGTAGGTTCTCGTGTCCCATGCATTACGCTGCGGTGTTTCTTGTTCAGGCAGACTTGGGGATGACTGATTTTCCCTCCTCCCCCCACCCACCCTTGACAGGAATTAAACAAGACCCAGTCAAATGTACAGACTCAGCAGTGTTTATCTGCGAAACTAATAACTCATGCCGCACGAAAACCGCGACAGGCTTCATTCAGGAGACAAACACCAAACTGCGAACGGCAACAGAAGAACTGTCGCGGCATCTGACACCTCTCGATTCCTGATAGCATCTGCATTCGGTGGCGAGCCTACGACGCGATTACGGGTAAAACAGAAAGAGGTGCGAGGCAGCGGTGCACGGCTGCCCTCCAGCCCACCACTTTCTCACAGTGTATGTCTCTTTCAGCAGTGCTTGCCTCTCCTCCCCTGCCTTTGATGGGCTCAAAACACTTGCTCTTTGCCCCACCCTCCCACCCCATTGTTTCAGCGTAGAAGCGCTCACAGTTTTCGCCGAACAAAAACAAGAAATCCGCCGCGCCTCACAGGATGTGGAAGGCACGACTTTTTATCGATGCACTCAACAGAGAGGGCTCCTGGCTAGCACACTTGACCCTTCTTGCCTGCTCAATTACCTTCGCAAATACCTGGCGGTGTCCCGGGAAAAAGGGTGGTGGGGGGGAGGCAGGGAGCATTGCATGTGAGTGACATCCTGATACAGCAATGTGCTACTTGAGCAGAAATGGCTGAGCCCAGAGAGGCAAGCATACGCTTATCACGTCCATTCAGGATTGTGTACAGTTTGTGTCTGTAAAATGAGGCGCGCCTAGTGATTCAGCTACATGGCCAGAAAGATGCATTTGTAAGGGTCTAATCTTTTTTTTTTTTTTTCTGAGAAACTGAATTACATTGCTATCAAAGTTGCCTGGGCAAATTTCTACACCACCAGGAACATCAATTTGCAAAAAAAAAAAAAAAAAAAAAAAAAAAAAAATAAAAAAACAAAAATTATGCATGGCCCAGTGGATTAAAGCCCACAAAAAGGAAAAATGGGGGTTATATCGGAAGAGCAAACGGATGAAAACCAGG
>JABJVR010000087.1:9597564-9616031 GCA_025773905.1 Chitala chitala
CCCCCCCCCCCCCACACCCACACCCAACCCCCACCCCCCCCCCCACCACCCACCACCCCCCCAAACCAACCCCCCCACTTCTGTCCCCCACCACTCCAACCAACCTCACCACAAAACAACACACCCCCCCCCCCCCCCCCGCCCGCCGCGGCCCCCCCCAATAACGTGTCAGCCTTCCTTTCGCGTGTCCGCCAAGCTCCGTGCGTTCGTTCGCTCTCTCTCTTTCCATCTCTCCTCCTTCGTGCAGTCTTGTCATCTCGGATAGGTCAGGAATGTTTTAATTTTAGGGATAGATTCTGCCTGTCAAGCAAGGCGGGATGGTGTGTAGTTCAGAAGATGAGATGTGAAGGGTGTAAAACAATGAAGAAAAAAAAAAAAAAAAAAAAAGAGGAAGGCGAGCAAAGACAAAAGCGCTCACTTTATTAGACAGATTTAATTACCCTGAATAGAGATTAAACCAGGCGATTCACCGAGGTGTGAAATTAACCCTTGATTGCTGAGGACTCATTGTAAAGAAGAAAAAAGAAAAACACCACACCACCATTAAAAAAAAAAAACACCACACTTCTTTCCTCCAATCCTAATTAATTGTAGAGGGCAGGTCACATTTCCTAGTGTATGGTGAATGTAACATGGGGCTGGGAGACTGCATTATTAACCAGGCTGCAAACAGTAACAGAAAGACACTACACAATCTGAGATCTAGCAGCTTACTTGTGCCAGTAACTATAGCACCCTCTCTTTAAGAGCCCAGGCCCTTGGGTAATCAGATGAAAAAGGCAGGATTAAACATGCACAGCTACAGTGGCTCAATCTGCCTAATTGCTCTTGCACCAGAATGGTACCCATTGGAGTTTGTTGGTGAATGGAAAATCCTGGTGACCCTCCAAAGCAGGATTCTATCCTGCTCTATAAAATATTGCCTGTCACAGAACTGGAAGACATGGCAGTTTGCTCGTGAAAGCCCAATGTAACTGCCATCAGACCTCAAATGAACGGCAGCCTGAAAAAATCTGCCTGTTAAGGACGAACCTGCCACAGAACCTCCTTCCTACAACTTCCTGTTCGACTATGATTCCATTTCTCAAACCTCTTCATATTAAGAATGGGGGAGAGAAAAAAAAGTGTTGCAAAATCTCTATATGCTAAACTGACCACCCCACTACAAAGGTCAAGAACTTTCTCACATGCGAGTTAATTAACTGGATGAACAGTCAGTTTTGCAAAGGCTTTTAGGAATGCCACTATTTGCAAGGGCTGATGGCATTTGGTTTGGTCCTGGAATAGCACATAAATGTATTCTGAATCATTGTTACTGCTGCCCTTTGTCACTGATTCTGGCGGGTGCAGAAACCATTAAAACAGTGGTCTGAGTAATACGTGGTTAAAAAAATGCAACAGCTTCAAGGGCTTTCTAGACAACATGGGAAGTCGTCGGTCTAACGAGATGTACACTCAATCTTAAAATATTTGCAGATGGTCAGTTTTTGTTACTTGGACGAAGGAGAGGGGTTTATTATTATGGACAGAAAGCCAGTTCCTCGACATATTCCTAAGAAACCGTAACCTGAAAAGTACAACAATGTGTCCAAATAGGAAAATAATTCTCAGCAGGGTAGAAACTCGGCGATTCGGTTTCCTTTCGTCAATCACTGCCGGAGACAAAACTTTTGGCGAAATAGAAGTGCTGAGCCAAAACAACTACAAAATGGAGGAAAAAACAGACAGCTAATAGGTTGTGCGATGCAGGCACATACATCACAGGTATGGAAGCAGTCGTGTCAAAATTCTGCCATGTGTACTGGAGTGCCATTACGGGAGAATCTGCATGTTTCAGTGTCCCTTAACTAAGAAGTGCTCTGAGCAAGTAGAGACCACAACATTTCCCTCTCGCGACGCTTCTGCATTCTTCGCTGGTTTGTCAACGCTGTCGTCGTAAAACTACTATTAAAACAGCCTTACTGGAGGAGATCCCGGCGTACGTTCGCAATTATACCGACATCTTGTGTCTGGAGCTTTCAGCGCGAAGCCCCCGCGAGCCTGACAATCCATTATGCGCGTGGTATCGGCAGATCCGCACACGAGGACCGGGAGGTGCCGCGTGAGTTAGAGCAGTGTCAGAATTTCCCCCAAAGCACGCGGTCGAGCAGCCTTCCTCTGTGAAAATGGCTTGATGTTTACAATGATGACTGACATGTCTGCGCTCCCCGTTTGTTACGACTTCCTCATTAGCTCCCTGGTCAAAGCACTCTCCCCCGTGTGCTGCGAGCACACTGTCTTGGCTTAATTTACCCATGCATTCTACCGCCCCATACCCCGTCAGCCCCCCCCGATCCAGCCAAACCCGGCTTCCTGCACAGTTTGACACTGAACCTACCTTGGTGAGATGTCAATGCTGTTTATATATATCCACGTGTTGCAACACCTCCAAGTCAGCAGCCGCCAAAACAAAGGATCTCTCTCTATTTAGCTGCTGCGCTAACAGCTCAGATGTGATATAGTTTAATAAGTGCCTGAACAAGAGGGTTTGTGATCATATAATTAGCTGTAATTAATGAACAGAAAGTGAAGACTCGTTTGCACTTTAAATTGTCCCATTAGCTCTTGTCACCCTCTATACACAAAACAGCGTGAATTCAATTAAGCCTTCTCTTTTTTTCTGGTGCAAAAGTAATTATTTATGTTACCTGATGTTTCTCTTTTGCATTATTGCTTTTCCAGCCCGTCCCTATCCATGTCTAGGCCGTTGCAGTGCAAGAATTTCACCTTACCTATGAATGTTTCAAACGTACAGATGCTATATCATAATCACTATCACCAGTCTCTGTTTCACTATCACTGAATTTTTTCCAAGTTCTGCTTTCACAACAATTTTATTAATTACATTCCAAAATACACTTTTATGTATAGTAGTTTAGTAGCTGAGAAGTTGGTATAATGCTTGACAAACATGGTATAAAAACAGGACAGAGAATGGCGTAATCTTAATACCTTCAATTAATGTGCATCCATGTAATGGACTACCACGTCACTCTAGGTAGAGTAATGTATTAATTGTAATTACAATGAAATCCTATATTACAAGCATATGGTAATGTTACAAATATCATTATCAATTTTTTTTTTACTGTAGAATTTCGATGTATTGATTTAAAAATTATTTGTTATTTTCTTTGTGTGTGACTATGAGTAGTTCACGTTTAGAAGAAACTCGTTGTGTGGGCACCTAGGGGAATGCTAATTAACACTAATAGACATACTGGACCTGAAAGTTCCCAGTCAAAATGCGGATCTGCTGTTATATCCTTGATGCATTTGATTGTCTGAATAAATTTTGTATATACCATATTTACACTTTGAACATGTTAGGTGTAGAACTGCAAGTGTTGCACCTTGTGTAGTCTTGTGCATATTTTAAAGGATTCTGCTAAGCAGTTACACTGACTTCTAGTTATTTAGCGTAAGTGAGTCCAAAATTGCTAAGAGGTCAGTGCGCCGAGTAGAAGACAAAGAATACTAGCACAGACACGTCAGTGCTAAAAGCTGCCAGAGCAGCACATGGAAGTGCTTTTTTACAGTTTCAGACCGTAAACAACTGTTAAATATGGAAGTATAAAACACTGCAATGAAAACAGTGCACTCATACAGACATAATCCCAGTTTAAAGTACACATATCGGGTTTAATTGCATATACTTAAATTAGCTGCTGTTTTAGCATATGTTCATAAACTGGTAAAAAGCGCTGTGAAAAGGCAGCTTCATGGTAATATCTAATACATTTGAAGGTCACTATATCTAATTATTACTATCCATATATGACTGTAAACTGTTCTTTATTGTTTCATTGGCTATTTGATAAACATGGGCTCTGTGGTCTCACTGGAACTCTATAAAATTCAATATAATTTAATGTAGAATATTTTTAATTTGCTAAATATCTGATAATTACATCCAGAACACAATTGGAAAGATCTTGGCTAGAACAAAAAAATTGTGATTCAGTTCAATTCTATTTTAATTCAGTTAATGTATAAAGTACTGTAACTTTCACAGCAAAATAGTGTCAGGACATTTAATATTAATTTCGGGTAATACATTATGCTACAAATATGTGTACTGAATAAAATACAATACAGAAGCAAAAAAGGCAGATGGCTACAGAGCACCACTGTTCTGTTTTGCACATGAAAGGGAAGGGAATCATGTTTATGGCCGGGTATGTTTGTCACATACAAGGAATTTGTTCTTTGCATTTAGCCCACCCCCCTGGGTGGGAGACAGTCAACAGGCCTGTCACATGCTTTTATACAGACTGACCTATCAGGACACAGTTGAACTTTAGGCATACAATGAATTGACATCATATCAGAGTTCAAGAAAACAGCAATCAGTCTTAAACTGAAAAATTTTAACTTTTGCTGACAAAATATTAAATATGATTAAGCAATTACATAACCCAGATTCTACACACAAATTGTGTAAGTATGCATAACGTTTGCAAATATAATACAGTTAACCTTGAGCTAAAAGTCAAAATCATTTACAATTTCATTAATTTTCCTGTAAACAAATGCATTCTTTGTGTAGCCCGGTGGTTCGATTTACAGCAGCGTGAGTTCACACCTCCAGGGCCATGTGTGCGGTCCAAAGGCATGTCATCCAGGTGAACTGGCAACCAAACAGGTCCTGTGATATGTGTCAGTGTTAGTGTGTGTGTCTGCACCCTGATGGGCTTGTGTCTCTCTCAGCAAGGCTTATGCCCTTGATGCTCTGAGGTGGGTTTAAGGCTTCCTGCAACTTTACAGCCAGGATCCTTCAACCTGTGTGACTTGTGACCATCTGCACTTATGATGGTCAGCTGACAATCTATATCTATACATACATGTACATTGTTTGTCATGAAGCCAGTGGTACCAGTGCACACTGACCTGCACGACAAAACAATTCAGAACCTGTAGTAGTATCAGACTTAACAGCTTAACTTCTTAACTTAACTTCTGCCTTTGATTCCAGAGTACAGCTGTCTTTACATGCAAGTGTAGAGCAAGCTAATGTAATGATTTCTGAACCTCAAAAGAGCATTGAGGTGAGGTCCAAGTGCAAAGTTTAATAGGTACGTAAAGCATCCAAAACATTTAGTACAAAAAGACTTTAGAATTTTAAGCAAGGTCAGCAATAACTGCACTAGGAGCTGAACAATGCTCTCATAACAGGAAAGAACAAACTACATCTAAAACAACCAGCAGGGAACAGAGGAAAGCACAGGCTTTATATAGTGGTACCAATAAGCCCAGGACAGGTGCAGACACTAATGCAATTAGAAGTGGAACCAAAACGAGGAACATAGAAATCAGAGAAACTAGACAGGAGGAGACCTTGTGGAGGAAACCAGGAAGGACAGGTGGAGGGTGTGACAGCTAACAATTTCAATTTTAGTATCTTAATCTCTTTCTATGCCTTTTTACAGTACTTTAGTATAAGCATAGTATACCATATACATTTATGTTATATTACAGTATGGTGAAATATTAGAAGAGGATCAGACTTTTGTTCAGTCTGACTTGCAACATGGTCACTGTAACAGAATGTTGTTGTAACTAGCATGCTACCTGTATGCAATAACCTGTACTGAAAAATGAATGGGTGATTGTTGTTCTTAATACAGAATTTAAAAATTTCTGCCACAATAGTGACACAGATCTTGGAGTTGGCACACACAACAGAGCGTTTTGCGTAAAGCACACGTCAAATGAGGAGGACATAATGAACGCAGCAAAGAGCATTTCGCAAGAATCAAAGTGGAAGAAACAACACTGTTAAACAAGAAGCCGGCTTCAATTTTAATTCAGCAAATGAACTGCAATTAAATGCCTTCATGGTCCACTGAAGCATTCCTTTCTTATTAAATAAAAATGTAACATTATTTTAAAATAAATAAAGCTATGTTAAATGGGTGTCATTGCTACAAAAAAATATTTTGCGTTAAAACATTTAAAAATTAGTATGCGTGAATGAGGGACGTGACTGACAAGTGAGGGTTTTAATGACATCATTTCCGTGGATGAGTGTGCGCAGAGCATGTACCACTCACCTGAAGGCCATGAAAGGAGGCTGGGCCACATGAAGCCAGCTGGCCATGGCATCTGGCCAGCTCTGCACTCTATCTGCACCTTAATGTACAGTCACACTTCCCTTCCTTCAACCCAGCAGACAGCAGGGTGGGGGAGGATAGAGGGAGGGCTGTGGTGTGAGGCCTTAACGGCGAGGAGAAATAAAATGGCATAATGAATCTAAAAGGTGTGATTTATCCACATCAGGCGCACAAAGAGGAGACATGCTCTGCTGAACCCTCCAACCGGCGGCGAGGACAGCAGAGTGGAGACGAGGAGGTGGGCGGAGCAGGAGGAGGAGGACAACGAGGAGGGAGGTGGGCATCGCGGCAGCATACATTCTAATTATTCCTCTCATGTGCATTGCTGGGATTGCTCTAATGGCCGATCGTTCTCTGGCCATCATCAACAGTGCTGTTCTCCAAGTGGGAGGCAGTGGAGTAGCCCGGTGCTGGGTCCACGGGAATTGAGGGACGTGCTCAGGGGCTGCCTGGCAACACGACAAAGAGACACGTACGACGAGGGCACGGCGGACAAAGGACCACCAGAGCAATGCTACAGCATCTTCATTTTTTTTTTTTTATTTTAGCACCTTGGCGGATGATCAGTTAATCTTGGCAGTAATTGGGTAGGTGCGGGCGAAGTGGCGGCACTATAATGAAAACCATCCGTCCTGAGTGGCCCTTCCCCAGCCGCTCAGCCGTACCCCATCATCCTTCTGATCTCAGGTGCTTAG
Organism: Chitala chitala; assembly: GCA_025773905.1. Lineage (NCBI taxonomy): Eukaryota > Metazoa > Chordata > Actinopteri > Osteoglossiformes > Notopteridae > Chitala > Chitala chitala. The sequence goes on from JABJVR010000087.1 coordinate 9,604,412, forward strand.
CCATGCAAATCTGCTTGACAGGCCTGTACATCTCTGTCTCCCTAATTGGACGGTATAGAGTTGTTTATGGACATTTCAGGCATTTAGGACTCGGTTGGGGGGCTGCTCAAAAATCATTAGCAAAAGGCCTCCGAAACCACGTTGTCAACTTCCACTCCACACACGTCAAAGACAGCAACATAAATGTTGCCTTGCCGTTAGGAAACAGGCACTCAGCCTCAAAGACCTTATTAAAAACACAGCTGTTTTGAAGATGTTAATGAGTAATACGAGAAATTGTGAAATGAACAGGGAATAAGTCGGATTTCAGTGTTTTTAGTATTAATACAGGAAAGAGTGATTCAGGGAGTAAGGGTGGAAACTGACAGACTCTCACATCACCTGTTCAAAATTCACCAATCAGACAAAACTGCGTTGCAAAGACTATCAAAGTAGGACTCACAAAAATTGACCAGTTGTGATGACGCTCTGATTTCAAGAAAAAACAGCATTTCCTTCAATTTTGAGCGCGTTTTGAATCCTAAACCACATAAGAACGATTCTTCCTTTTAAAACATTATTCCTTTGCTTTAGAAGAAATATGACTTGGTTTAGTTCCCGTGGTGCCCCAGTGCCAGGGCCTGTGGACTTCCAAATGGAAGGCACTTTTGTCTGCACGGCTAAGCACCAGGAGGAGAAGGAGCATTTCGCCTTCGGAGACCCGAGGAAAGGGCTTTCAAGTGACACACATACTTAACTTCTGCAGGGGGTAAAGTTATCAACATGTAGTTCTCTTTTAGCTCCTGTATTGAAGCTTGCTTTGCGTTTTTCTCTGATTTACACAAAATCCACCCAAGTGAAAGTTTGAATCCAAGGGGGAAAATACCATTAAATAAATAACGTCATGATTACCAGGTTTGAAAAGGAATGTTTGTGTGTAAAAATGCACTTTTTTATATGGCTTAGGGACAAGAAAAACATGCTTAAATACCTTTACCTGTTATAGTCAGTATGAATGTATATAAAATATTATTTTATGTTATACAACACTTAGTTCTGACCAAGGAATTTGGTTTGCTTAAGACCGCATCACAGCCATACAACAGCATTTCCTCTCATGTGATATTGCTTTATTATGAAAGACATCTTTATACGGAAAAACTATTATACAATGGGCTGGAAGGTACAGTTACATTACACAAACGTTGAGTACAGGCAGGTATAAGGCTAACAAAGAATGCCTGTCAATTATGTCCTTTTTACAGTCGCATAGTTTTTATTTGCATTTGACAATGTTTGTATAGATTTTGAGACATAAATTATTTTTGTTGGTTTAATGTAAAAACAAAAGAGAAATGTGAATAAAAAAATAAACATTAAATTTGAACTTGTAGCTTAAAAGGTTTGGGCTTCTTTCTTCTTTCATAAACGCTGGCGTCAGAGCCTCCTTACAACACCACAGAAAGGCTGTGTTAATTAGCTAGGAACTCTCCGTCACTATATAGGTCAACTGCTCTTTCCTGTGCCGTACTCACTCTGTCACTATACAGCCAATTGTACATAATTGTGAATTATGTCCTTTGTACAGAATAAAGTGTGTTGTGAGGCGAGTGATGTCCTCTCACAATTTAAAACAATGAATGCATCTCAGAGGTGGGATTCAGGCTGTCAAAGTCATCTCAATGTGCAACCACATGAAGAAAATGCTAAGAACAGCAGCACGTGTTGTACAGTCTTCTAGAGGAATTCTGGTGATTTATTTGTAGTAATTCTCCTTGTTTACTTGTGTTGGACACACAAATACATGGTGTAATATGTTGTGGTACCTTTGGGTGACTGGGGAAAATGGCAATTGCTTATGTGGTCCTTAGGTGGCTACACCAGAGAAGTCACCTAACTAGTACTCATAGTAATTACTAAATACTAGAAAAGTTATCACCCTAAAAATGTATCAGTAGCAGAAAGTACTCCGAAATGTTTACACAGATAAAAGCAAAAAAAGACCTTATAGTGTTTGCTTTGACTGTACTTAGTACAGAAACATTATGTTTCACTATATAATATATTAAAAAGGTATAATTAATAAACAAATACAACAAAGACTGTTTCAAAAATTGTGACAAACAGGAAATGGTGATTTAGCAGCCAGGCCACCTTGGGCCCCCCAGGGGTTTTTCTCTCCACACTGCACAGTTTTTGTTCCTCTTCTCCATTGCCACCTGGATTGAATTTTAACTACAATCATCCACTCTCTGTTAATTCTTTGTAATGACTGTAATTTACTCCCGTAAAGCACTTTAAGGAAACTTGTTGCAAAAGGCGCTATATAAAAATGAATTGAACTGAATTGAAATACACATGATGTTAATGGAAGTCATGTGTCATCACTGTTTGTAATAATTTCATTATTTGTATGTCAGTGGTGTGTGAGTGGGTGTGATTGTGTCCTGCGATGGTATGGGGCCTTATAACTGCAATAAAAAAAACCCTGAAAACACAAGAATCCTTCTTTAAAAAAAGCTAACAACAGAACAATGAAAATTCAGACCTACTCTCCAGCAAGTATTGTACTGTGTTAAATAAAAATCATGTTGATTCATAAAAAATAGCATCAATCCCCACTACCTTACATATGTAAACCTTATAATACATATAAACATATAAAATACATATAAACCTTATATGCCTAAGTTGAATGCAAAAACACGTGCAAACCAGTAGGGTTTATTATTGGTTTACTATCCAACATTTATGTCTCTTGTCGTACCAGACTGTGTCACACTGTACGACGTGACAACACACTTCCAATGTGTAGCCTTCCAATGCTGCTTTGCTGAGGTGAAACCTCAAAAGAACCACCTTTTGCACCCTCAGTTTATCGGTATTCAAGGCGGTCTGGAGAAACACAGAACTCCATTGTCACCCCTGCAGCTTTCACTGCACAAGTTAGTCATGTATTTGCACTCACAGAATAAAAGCATGGAATAAAATCATCTTGGCTTTAGAAACTCGTTAACCAGTATACAGGGGGAAGGACAGTGAGCTCAGAAAACTGGCACATAAACTTTTACTATTGTTGCCATGCCCGGAAAATTATCTAATGTTAAAAAAGTTTGTTGTTGTTTTTGAAATGTGTGGGCTTCTCCTAATGTTAGAGGTTGTAAGGTGTTTCGTTTTTATTAATATGTTTAACATATGTTATTCATGACAGACTGTGCCATCTTGATAAATGTCTTTCTGGCTCCATGGGCGGTGAAGATTCAATTTAATCTACTTTTTCATTGCGCCCTTCCAAATATAGTTACCCCAAAGCTCTTAACAAACATTAACGCGGGGATGAGCATGACAGGCAGGAGTAACAGCACAACGCCATAGGAAGAGTCAAAAGAAAAGGAAAAAAGAAACAGACAACAAAGACGAAACAATCATTTCTGTGGAATAGAATGGAGAAATTATATCTTATATATCCCAACACCTCCACCCACCTTCCCCCAACACACACACACACACACACACACACACACACATATGCTATAAGTCAGAAGTACGGTGTGTAAGGATAATGCGCTACACACTCCATTGTCACGGTAATTATAAACATCTGAAAGACCACCTGTGTAGCACAGCAATTCGTCAATGTATTTATTTATTTATTTATTTTCACTATAACTATAGCAAAAGCAAAATCTAAGAATAAAAATAATATATAACAGTGGAGCAGTTCAAAATGGAGACCTGTAATGTAAAAGTTGCCCTCTGCACAATGAGCTCTGCTGTGGTGGAGCGTTTAAACCTAGAGTTTTACAGCAGAACATCTGGTGGCGTAAGTGGGAAAAAATGTACGTCGCTTTGGATAAATGTGTCAACCAAGCAACTAAAGGCAGCTTTATAAATCAGCATTGCCGGGGTGTGTATATTTTCATCTTTAAATGCTGTTAAAATTACTCAGTCAAGAATACACAGCTGAAATATATGCAGGTTTTTTTTACTGTTTTTCACAATTGGTGACAACAGACCACACCGCAAGTAATTCTCTGTGCTTTTTTCGTAGAACAGCACACACACACACACACACACACACACACACACACACACACACACACACACACACGAGCCCCACAACTGAAAGTATCCTTTTTATCTTATTCTATCTTTATTGCCTACGTCCAATCAAAGACAAGCAGTGGCCATTGTCTTGTCTGTGCTCAGACCAGAGCTGCCCATTACAGAAACGCTTCTTCCCATCAGCGCTTTCACTTATCACATCCCGGGTGACATTGAACTTCCCGTGCCCCGGCCAGCGAGACGCGGCTCTGAACCTGCACAATTACTCTTCATCCTTGCTAACAATTTAGTAATGAAGTATTGATTTCCAGATTCCTTCTTATGGACGATATTAGATTTTGTTTGATAAACTGTGCCGAGCCTCTAATCTCCACTGTCCCTTTTCTCGCTGTCTGTAAAACAAAGTGCCACTGGAGAGATAATGACCAGGGAACATCGATGAACTCATTTCATCAATTTGTAACACTTGACAATGAAAAAGAGGCGCCATTTTTCAAGCAGCAATGTCAAAGTTTATTGCACTGGGTACAGTCTTATTGGAAGGCAGACATCTTGAGCAGCGCTCAGCTCTAATTTATGGTCCCCGTGTGCCCGTTGGTTTTAAAGGAAATGTTTGTATTCTGTGAAGATATTGGTGTTGCACCTGGACTGTCTGATTTCGCGGGACGCTAGGGATCTATGTGTCATGTTGGGAAAAAAACACAAAAACAGAACGTGAAGCCAGACATCTTGACCATTTTCAAAGTGTGGAAAAGCCATGCCAAGCATTAATCTTGTGCAGATGTGGAGCACTAATCATACAGACATGAAGTCAGAGCTCCTTAAACTCTCTCCTCCACTCTTCTCCTCTATGGACCTGAATTGTCCTGCCTTCTTAGTATCACGTTGCAGATTAAAAAAATTTTTTAACATCCCATTGATATGTAGGCAGAAATTTTTATAATGTAAAGCCGACCAATAATGAGCATATTGCAAAAATGCATGCTAAATATGGGTATCCCGTTTTGGTAACAGAACACATGGAAGCCATTTTGAAGATTTATGTACCACAAGCGACCTGTAGGATGCAGAACATGAAAACCTCCAATCCTTACAAAATTCCAGTGGTCTATTTAAAACTCCCATAATTAATCTACTTTTCAGTTTACTGTTGGGTTACTTAGTAGAGAAATTAATACACCAACATGTCAGGAGATTCTCATGTGTATCCACACCCTGTCCTTCATAAACCAGAAAATAACTCCAACTTTTTAAAACGCTGAATTATTCACTCCACAGAAAATTTGTATGTTAGTCTTTGTGATTTTTTTATTTTTTTACTTGTTCAGATATAACCTCACTTTCCAGCTGTCCATGACAATGGCGGGTAAGGGCTGAGCTCTTTGTCATCTGAGAGCTGAGGTAAATCATTCCGATTCTCTGTAGTTCTTGGGCCATTCTGCTCCTTGTTTAATCTCAGCTCCCAGGGGCAAGATTGAGGTCATTATGTGGACAGGAAGTCATCTCACCTGATGTCGCAGCCATAAATCCATTACTAATTGAAAGGTATCTTTAAAGCCCATGGTCATTAGGAACTAAATTATCCATCCCTACCTAAAAATGTCTACTGGAAGCTGACTGTGGACACTTTTTTTTCTGTGGACAGAATGTGATGATGATGAGGCGAAAAGGCCAGCCTGCACATGCAGTTGAAGAAGAGGCTCAATTCCAGAGAAGATGTGAAGACACAGCTGACCACCGCAGACCTTCATTTCTTGTTCCCCAAGGACGACCGAGGTGGGAAACAAATGGACCCCCGTTGTCCTCACATGCATTTATAAGAACAAGACCAAATAGATCTGGGATACAAATTACAACGAGATCATATTATGAAGATTTACTGCACAAAATTAGGAATAAAACGTCCAGAGCCAAACCCCACATACGTTTTTCCAATTTGTTCACCTCATTCAAAGTCCTCAGTACACAACCTGCATGCAATGATAAACCAGAGAAAGTGCATTACATCATGTATGATGAGCAGCTGTAAATGAGGACCATCTTCCAAGGTGCCTGCTTCCAGGACTTTTAGTAAGAACTAAATGAGTGTTTCACTCCTGAACAAGAATGGCATAGCAGAAAGAGTAATGTTCTAAAAACTGTTATACCTTAAAAAGCAAGTATTCAATTAGTCCATTTAATTTAATGGACTACAGAATATAAACGAATCAGTCATGGTGTCATTATAATCAGCCAAAGAGCGCAGATTAACCTAGCGTGGCCATTTAATATAAACACATGGGCTCAATGCACAGTTTTGTGAATAGTGTAAGAACACGCTTTAGGTACGGGGTGCTGAATGGGCAGGCCGTGCTGTTTCCTGCTTTGTAAGAGCTGCACATCCTGCGTTTAGCCTTGCTCTCCGCGGTCCTTATTACTGTGAGCAGGGGCACGCCGGAGACTGACATCCATACAAACATCTTATCAACTCTGATCCGCACACCTGCCCTCTCCGAGACAGGATAATGTTATGTACAGCAAGGCTGACTGACAGCAGGAGCTTACTCCTTCACAATCCGCTTTGTATTTACAGCAGTCAACCCCCACCTCACAACCCCCCACCCAGCCCATATTGCTGCAGTGCTATTTAATAGGTGAGCGCATGTTGCTCCTTAGAGCAGGGTGGAAAAGTAAAAACAAACCAAGAATTTTATATATATATATATATATATATATATATATATGCAAGCTGTTACTGCACTGCTGTTGGGTTTGTGTGTACTTCTAGAGCCCACAACTCCATGCTAACTGAATTATTTCACAGTTTACCTTGTCGCCAACTACAATAATACTAAACAAGACTGATGCTGCTTCAAGGCCTTCCAAATCCACTAAAACTATTATGCCTCCAAATGCTGGGTGGTGGCAGAAGCATGTTTTGGATAAAACGTCTTGTTTCTATATTTGTTTAATTTTGTTTCTCATGAACTAATTGAACATGTTGTTCAGGCATTAAATCACAGATTTTTGTGTTTTTGTTTTCGTCCTCGTGGCGTGTCCCACCGCTCCACCTTTTCTGCAGACAACTTGACCGTAATTTGATTCTGTTCTCCTTTGCTGCAGAACTAGATCTATAGAGGTTTTCAATCCCATTACTGGGGCAACAATTTCTCAGGATGTTGCATTCAGTGTGAAATCACTAAAGAGGTTGGTTACTGATTTTTAATTTTTTAATAGGTAAATTTTAAATAAGGTAAATTCTTTGAAATTAAAAGGTAAATTCTTTGAACATCACACATACACTTGGCAATGAATTGCTGCAGGACCTGAATCTAAAAGCGATGTTACTACAATAAAAAATAGGGACTTTAAGCTGATTTGTCCTGTCCAGTCAAGCAGCATATCAACATTAAACTCAATCGGTTTAGAAATGCATTTTTATCCTCGCTACTATGTTCACTCCCAGTTGGTTTCAGATCTTTGCCATTTCCCTGGGTCAGCATGTATAATCATTGTAAATATTAATAATCAGCAGAACACACGCCCTTTCCTCCTGTTTGGAACCATAAAGAGCCCCATGTCTCACAGTCACAGAAAGAAAAAACACCCCCAAAATCTCCCTCTGGGTGGATGTCCATTTGGAGACAAACCTGCCCTACACCATGGACAAGGGGGGAAGCTCAGGCACACACAGACACACCCCTGCCCCCCCAGTCCATGCCTGGGTCTGAGACCAGCAGCTGGCCTGCGTTTTGTCCCCATGTATTGCCCTCATTATACAGGGGCCTCGGTCGGCCTGACATTATGGATGGTGCGGCCATGCTCAGAGCTCCATCACGCGAGAGGTCAATCCTGCACAAACGAGGCTGCCAGTCCCACAGAGGTGATTATTGATAACGAATGACACACCGACGTGGTGACACCGGGGAAATACACATGGTGGTCCAATCACTTCTCACTCCTGCCTGCCCAACAGAGATGCTGGTTCTAATGTATAAATATAGGGGGTAAAAAAAAACAACACACTGCTTCATAAGGAAAGAGAATCATCTCTTCTCCAGAAAGCAATGAGAGGTTGAAGCCCCCCGCCTCTGTGTTCTGTAAAACAGCTTGCTGCCTTTCCCCTGGCTTTGATAACGAAATCATGTCAAGGAAACAATCATCTTGCCTCAGCGCTATTTTTATAGGTTTTTCTTTCTCCGACGTTCTGCAATGCACTGTGACACAGAAGGTCAAGAGCAAATTCTCCACAGCAACCTCTTACCGCAAGAAGCAACCCATGGAGGTCATAAAGCAGAATGGCCGTGATTAGCGACCACCCCGCGCGAGTCTGTGTTACTCTGCATGCGAGCGAGTCTTACTAGGCCACAGACACGGAAGGAAATTCGAAAGAAACCAAAGTATGAGACAAGACCTCAGGCACCACTGATTTTGAAAATAACCAAAAGGAGCTTATGTGGTAATGAAAATGTTAAGTGTGGTAAGGCCTGGCCTTCAGGGTGGCCAGGGAGGAGCAAGCTCTAAGCAGCCGAGGAAACAGATACATTAATATTTATATAAAACTGCAGAAGAGATGATGTATATGTGAATATCATTGATGTGTTCATCTTGGCTGCGTACTGTGAAGCCGAATAAATTCTTGAGGTAAAAGCTAATATTCCTTGTAAATGTGTTTGTGTGGTCATAAATAAAATGAATGCATTTTTTAAAAGCAACATGAACAGCGATTAGATTATTAACACTTTCTGTAAATCCAAAATCTCATTGAAGTCACATATTGGATTGTACTGAGAATTAAGAAAACTGACAGTCAATGTGACTTGAGTTACAATAATTCAGACTATCCCCTAACTCAAACTTTCTTGGTCACTGTATCATTATTACATCATAACATATGTAAATGTGGTTCTCATTTCACACTAATTAACTGGTGCTCCAAACTGGAAAACCAAAAATATTGCACAAACTGACCTGCCTGTCAGTTATCCAGCAGCCATGTGAATAATATGACTAAAATGTACTCCAACATGATATTTTTTTTTCCTATGAGTAATTACACCATGTTTACCAATATGAGACAAGTAAAGGTTTGCCATTTTACTGCAGTTTGTAAATTAGATGTTTATTTCATAAAACATTTACTCTGCTTCCTTACAAGACCGTATCAGCAAATCAAATATTTCTTTTCAGGTTCAATTTGCACTACTTTTCACTATATGCCACAAATGGCTAAATGAATGAATTAATTAAATATACTACAAATATTAAATGAAGTCAATTTCCAGATACAGTTGACATGCATTAAACATATAACCTGAGAGCACATGTGTAAATACCCAGGTGTACACAGGGGATAACTGCAAAACTCTCAATTCAGGTGAGTAAAGGATCTCTCTACAATGTGAGTGTGACTAGTAAATAATTTAGTAAGTCACTTTGTTAAACACACAAAACCTTCACCATTAAGGAGGACATTAAACTTGTTTCTGTGCACAGAACCATTACTGCCGAAATGCCTGTGGCCTTCTACTCTGCTACAAACTCCTTGCATATGACTCAAAAACAGCTGTTTCGTTTCATTTTTAGAACTTCATAACGGTACCAAAACATTCACATGTAACGCTAATATGTTCATCTTAGAAAACATTTGTATTTTTCCAAGTTCATCGGTTTTCACAATTTTCATTGCTGTCATACAAGCAAGAACAGTGTCAAGCAAAAGAGAATTATGCTGGATTTAACTGCTTTCTAACAGTCAAGAGCCAGACTAGAATGTTGAAAATAAGGTGGTGACATAAGGAAAAAAAGGATTGGTCCCATGTAAGCCCTAGTTAATATTATTAATTCCTGTAGGTCTGATAATCTTACAGCGTCATTTATCAGTAAGACTGTCTATTGTGTTAATTCAAGGAAATGCACCAACTTCACTTAGATGCAAAATTACTGCCTTGACTAATACCACTACATAAATACAGAATACTGAAAGTAAGAGACACAAAGTATTTCATTTCGTATTAATCTCCTTAGTTAAATAATTCCCAAAAAAGACAAACGATTGAATTTCTTTTTACAATATTCATTGAAAATGTCTGTACCAAGGAGACAAACATATAAATACCACAAAAAATGTTCGTTAGTAAGAATATCAAGCATTTTCATTTAATTTCATTGTAACCTTTTTTAACGCTCTCAAAATGTGTCAATTGAAAACAGCCCTGAAGGTTACTGGTATCCAGCAGAACTGAAACCTTCACAACACACTGTAATTGATCACATTAAAGACAGCAATGAAAAAACAACCCACCACAGCATGTTCTGGTACAGCTCATAAATGGACAGAACCTTTGACTGCCTGCTGACAAAACCAATGTGCTCCACAGCAGTTCCCATCTTCAGCCTCGTCCAGCCAACAGACTTAAGAGTTGTTATTTATAGCATGAGTACAACAGTAGCGGCTCCCATGACAGACTCAAACCCATTGCATCACAGCAGAAAATATTCTGGACATATAATCATGTTGCTCTAACAAAACACTGAGGAATCCTTCCATTTTGCAGGGTGACATCTTACCAAATAATTAAAGGTCAGCTATACAAACAGGAACACCTGGGTGAAACCTGGGTGTCTTGTTATCCATAAACACCATATACTGACCTCTTTTATGGGTACTAGTCAGTGTGTTCCATATTTACTGCTGTCACATAGCACTTATATAAAAGATAATGCAATACACTGTATGTAATTGACAACTGTTTCAGAAAAACAGAAGACCTCGTATGAAACCCAAGTGGGATGTATTGCGTCCTTCTTACAAATAAGCCTCACTTTAAAGAGCAATGATTTTTGGGCTAGTTACTACACAAAGCAGAAGAAGGCGGCTATTGAGCGCTCATGAGTACGAAGGCGATGTATAGAGTCCTAGAGATCAATTTTTTTTAGAGAAATTTAGACTTTAAATAAATACTTGTTTTAATATATATTGACAACTGTTATTTAAAAAATGTTTATTGTTAATGAGAGGTCACTTAAGCTTTGAATTAAAACTACAAGCATGCACACTTGAGGCTCCAACATTGGCTTTAAGTAATTTGACACAAAACCTATATTTTGCAGACTGCAATGCTGATATTATAAATCATGGAGTAAAAAAAATTGTATTAGTAGAGTATCCACTGTAAGAATGGCAGGACTGTTTTTATACTGTGAAGGAGTGGGTGGATGTTCTACCAGCCAATCACTGATATTAGTGTGTTCTCTGCACGTAATTGACAAGAGTAGAAAACAAACAGAGTCAATAGCTACATTTTTAGAAATGAAACGCCAGACTAATGACATATTTAAGTCGCAGGCATCAAGATCACTGGCTGTTTCGCAAAACGTTACAAATGAACTATTTTCCAGTAAGGAAAACATGGTGACTCAGGAGGTACCTGTCACATTCGCAGAACTTAGGCACAGGAGATGGGCGAGTCTAATGTGCAAAAGGGGTTAATACAATAAGGTAACCCAAAGGCACATCAAATAACAGGGTTCACAAATATCGGCATCAACAGGGCCAGGATCAACAAAGAGCAGAACTTCAAGGAACATAACATTA
>JABJVR010000087.1:9629759-9675558 GCA_025773905.1 Chitala chitala
CCCCCCCCCCCCCCCCCCCCCCCCCCCCCCCCCCCCCCCCCCCCCCCCCCCCCCCCCCCCCCCCCCCCCCCGAAATGTTCAATATGGCTCAGATCACAAACATTGGCTATACCCTGACACTTGATTATATTGTGGAAAAATAAACGTCCACCCATTCAATACTGTTAATTTCAAATTTCTACCATTTAGAAATAAAAGCAATATGTGGGACCAAGAAAAAAAAAAAAAAAAACCCACACAAACCCTGTGATGGTATCTGAACCAAAAATAACCAAACATGCACAGTCCTGGGGTGTATTTCACCCACTACAAATCATTCAAAATTGTTCTTAATCCAAGCTACTATAGTTACAGGGAAAAAATAAAAATAAAAAAAAAAATACAGGAAAAACTGCATAAGAGCTCCCCATGTACACAATACAGTGATTGACAAATCTCAGCCAGGAATTTGTGGCTGTAAATGGTTTCAAGTTTACATCCAGAAAGAAATAGGGTAGACAGTATACAATAATTCTTCCGGGGGGGAGGGGAAAAAAAAAAAAATTTCCATCTTGGCACACTTCCTTGTAAATGTAAATTAATACTCCCTAATAACAAACAAGAAAGAGAAATCGATGTGGAATTTAGACCAGTTATCCCCATTACAATACATAAGGAATGCCTTTTTTTTTTTTTTTTTTTTTTACACAATGATTACACACACATCCACTTCACATTCCAAAACATATACAAAAAACTAAACTGAAAATAAATAAACCCAAATATGTATACATGCTACCAACAAGTGATCCTGAGGAGAAGCAACATCCACATATCAAAATGTATGAATACAGGGTTTTTTTTTTTTTAATTTTTTTTACTGACATTCCTTAAAAAAGAAAAATGCTCATTGAAGACATGTTATTCTCAGAGCAAAATGCCACCTGAGAACACTTTCTGCATGGATGAAAACTTCACATTTTCTGACAAGTTTATTACTGATGGCTAAATTTGACCATTCAGTTGGAGAGGATCTAATTGTGGCAGCAGACGGTGAATTTAATTAAATCGCACTTCAAGGATAAAGGAGGTCAAAAAAAAAAACATTAACCCAGGAAGCACTCTGAGCCTCTACATAACACCAGACGTCTCTTGGATATGTGAAGAAAAAGGCACCCACAAGCTCGTTTATACCACGAGAATGTACCGAAAGGTATAAACTAGAGCAGCAGAACACAGAAGTCCACGTTGAAATCTCTGAGCTTTCTAAATTTTTAATTTGTCACGAGGACAAAAGAAAACAAGGTAAATCTCATGTCGACACATTTGGTCCACGGTCATGCATTCCAAACCGATGCGTGAATGACAGAAGGATGAGCAGAGCATTTCGGACGTCCTTTGCACTACAGGTACGCCTGTAAGGTGTTTGACATACCTGGCTTTGTCTTGAATGAGTGGCCTACAGCATCCGCTGAGCTACTGCACAAACTGTCCAAAACCCACAGCTGGCCTTCCATTTATTGCTGTACACCAAGCTCAACCGTTATGACACCTGTAAATCCCTTTAAACATTCACTCGCTGGGTGTTAGCTAGATGTTTGAAACACTTATTCCCTGGGTGATATACAAAAAATTCCACTTTTAATCCATGAAGCACTTTAAGTGAAAGTAGATTTTTATTTTTTTTAAGGCAGCTCATATGATACCTTCTTATTTGGACAGGCAGCAGCTTCTAGTTCATACCAAGCATCAACCAACAAATGTCTCAGACAAGAGAGAACCTCTCCCTGCTCGCTCACATTGAATTTGCCCCAGTTCTTGAGACAGGGATTTCCTGGTTATGCCCAGCACAGTTAGGCGTCCGCATTGTGAAATTACTGGCACTTTCACGCATGTGCACACAATCACATTAGTAATTAGCATTATCAACACTTCTGCGGTAGTGTTCGAGTTATGCTCAGGTCACAGCTTATGTCAGTAGGTGAAGCCTTTTTTTCTCTCTTTCAGCTGAAGACCTCAGATGGGACTGCACAGATGGCGAAGGCTGCGTGGGATCTTCAGCAGACTTTAAACCCTGAGTGGGCAAAGGGGGGATGGGAGAGGTTTTGTTTCAGTTATTCGTCCTTTACTCCCCACCTCTCCAAGTCAAAACAATTGGGAGAAAAGGAGAAGAAAAAAAAAAAAACCCACACACATACAGTGAGGTCAATCAAGGAATTTACCATCATCAGTGAGATGATGTTTTAAGCATTCTTATCAGTGGGTCCACAGCGTGCATTACTCATAGGGCTGAGACTGTGTCTCCTTTGTAGCGCGCTGTTCGGGTAATGTGGATGGTGCAATGGCCTATTCCCTGGAAGGAAAGAGGAAACTGCTTAATTAAAGTGTCAGAATTATGAAAGGCTTTCACTTGGCGTGTAAAAACTGTGCAACAAACACAGGAAAATGTGGCAACCTGGGGGGAAAAGTGCTCTCTCGTTTATTATAAAAAAAATTATAATAAATAAAAAACTTAATTTCCCCCAGTTGTAAATAGGTAAATTGCACATTCACAGCCAAAACGGCAAGACACACAATCTACATTGGTTTCAAGACAACTGCTTCATAATATCTACTGTGCCCACAAAGCATTAAGTGTGGAGCAAACCAACCAAAAGAACACATGCCTCCCTGTCCCCTCCAAAAACTTTGGTTCTCATGCCAGTACTCTGAGTTTTAGTGTTGGAAAAACTCCAGTTTCATCTCCCTTTTTAGTATCCCTCTCCCACCTTGCATTCTCAAAAGGATTCCCTCAATATCCTAATTTACAACCCAAGGAGAAGCCTTCATGTGGGCACAAACAAGCATTGAGAGCTCATTAAAGATCCCCACCACCCAACTACCCAATTTGACAAATTACAACTAACTAGAGATTCACCATTTTTTTTAAATCAGCTACTACACAAGACACCCACGACTGAAGCCATCTAAGCCATCTCATTTCGACCACATCAGAAACAGAAAACAAACACAGCGATTACTCACATTTCCAATGGCTCATAAATCCGGCAATATGTAAATACAGTCAGGAGGCCACACTGCACTGGTACACATGACAACAGCAAAACGTAACTGGAGAATCACAGACCAGCAACACGGACAAAAAGCATGAGCGCGTGCGCACACACACACACACACACACACACACACACACACCACCAAAGGGGGCTTGGCAACTAAGCTGGGGATAACAGCGGTTCATCCTTGGCCGGGTGCCAGCTGGCAGGGTGCAGATGAGGTCATTAGCTTTTAGCAAGCTGAGCTGCTGACCTGTACTCCAGCATGTAGGATAATGTGGGTCGCGGGGCAGAGGTCACTACACTCATTCTGCTAGAAGAAGAAAAGAAAGGCCCTACAGATCAGGCTAAACGGGTAACTGACCGGGCTGGACCCCCTGCCTTGCTTGCGTTAGCCACACAAAGTGCTAACATTCCACAGAGCCGTTCCCTGTTGCCTCATTAGCATGGTCAGTTCACTTGTTCTTTCATTAGCGTGTGGAACATACTGACACGCCAAACTCCACTTCTGGCAAACTAAATAAATTTACTATAATTTGCATTGTTAAACGGGTAACCTAATCTTGTTTAGCAAACAATTTATCTTAGTGCATTATGTAAAACAGATTAAATCCAGCTGGCTGACACCACCACTTCTATATGAACATAAAACTAGCTAGTCATAAGCACAGCCATTTACAGGTATTTACACCATCATGTTCTGCTGATGTTCAATAAATGTCAGAAAAGGGTAAAGACCATGTGAGCTACCCAATCCCAGTTATTTGCTGTGTTGTAAGAGCAGAAATCTGTCCAAATATTTCATTGGTTGTAAGTAGTAGTGTATTCCTTGTAATTTAGTTCTAATTAAACCATTTTTTTAAACATTGTGTGATGCCAAAATACACTGTCATTATCATGTAGTAAATTTACCAGTGTTCATATTGCCTGACACCAAACACCAGTGCTCATATTGCCTGAGCTCAGGTCTACCCTGCCTTACATACTATTTTGCCTGCATTAGGACCCTAACAGCAGACACTGTGTTGTGCGTACAGTGGACATACTAGAGTTCCCAACCTCTCTACAGGGTGCTTTGGAAATGAAAAGACATGAGACCCTGTCTATTGGTAGAATCAAATGGAATGTAAAAGCCCCAGATGATCCATATTTCACTTTTCTACAGCTGTACATGGCTGTGAT
Organism: Chitala chitala; assembly: GCA_025773905.1. NCBI lineage: Eukaryota > Metazoa > Chordata > Actinopteri > Osteoglossiformes > Notopteridae > Chitala > Chitala chitala. Next base: position 9,633,977 of record JABJVR010000087.1, read on the forward strand.
AAAATGTCTTATGGCAGGAGCTACAAAATGAGTACCTCAACATTCATCAATAAAGTATTTTCTGTAGCTGATTAGCTGACTTAGTAATGGACACAGCCAACAGGGAGCTTCACATGTTCAATTTTCTTACTAACAGGCAAGAAAAAAAAAAAAAGAAAAAAAAAAAAAATAAATAAATACTACACCAAACATAACCAAGAACTATTCAAACATCCCTGGCGTTTAATTAAGAACTTGCTTGCAGTGACCTGACCTAATACGGAAGGCATTCTGATTGTAGTCAGACACACAGTCTGCTTAAAACAACACTTTTAAACAGTACTGTAGAGTCAGAGGTGAGACACGGCACCACAGGCAGACACCTGTGTGTGTGTGTGGTAGGGGGGCTCACCGGCTGCAGAAGAGGCACTGGCCCCGTGACTCGAGCTGGCCATGGCAGGCTGGTAGAGTGAAGCCAGGTCACTGGGACTGTATGACCTCAGGATGTTGATCACATTCCAGTCCATCTCTCCAGGTGGGGGAGCGCCTGACTTGACTGGGCCGAAGGCCTTCGAGATTTTGGAAGGGGGGCTTCTCTGCAATAGGGTCTTGGTGTTCCTCTCGGGTGGCATCAACCTGCTATAGCTCTCGCTTTGCCTCAGCCCAGCAGCCTCGCTGGGTTCTGGCTCCCGAACCACCGGAGTAGAGTACTTCGCTCTCTTGGTGCAAGGCTCGCCAACATCCACCTGTGGCAGGTTCCCGAACCGAGCCGAGAGGCACGACATCATGGTGTCCGAGGGCCATGTTCCGTTCCGGGCCTGACGAGGCCGCTGTCCGGGGGCATCCCTATCCGCAGGAGTCGGTCTCACAGACGCAATGGTGCCATCCCTCCTACCGGTCCACTCCGACTGGCGCTCAGGCAGCTTGGAGGTGCCCTGCCTGGCACCTAGGTTGCCCAGGTGGGCATCAGGTGGGCTCGCTCGCCGAGGCTCTGCAGCAGACAGGTGCTTGGCTGCCTGGGACAAGTGCGACGGCTGGGTGGGGGGCACCTTCTCAGGTGTTTTACTTGGCTGAGGAGGTGGAGACTTGGTCCGTCGGGGCTGCCTGCTGTGAGGGTAGGCCAGAGGAGCAACGTCTTTGCCCTCCAGGGCAGGTGGGCAGCCGGTGCGTCGCTTCTGCTTGAGGGCTGCCACAGAGCTCCTCGACATGCTCTTTTTAGTGGCGTCGCACTTGTCTTTGTGAGCGAGCGCTTTGTGCATGAGAAGCACCTCTGGGTAAAGGGTTTTGTAGGCACAGAGGGGACAGGCATTGCTGATCAGCGTGCTCTTTGGCACCGAGGTAGCGGAGGCGGACAGCGACGTCTTGAAGGACAAGTTCAGCGGCAGGTCAGAGCGCTCCTGCTTGACGTCCTGTTCTCCTCCCTCCACCTCCATCTTCATGCCAGCCTGCAAGGGCAGCTCCTTGCTGGCAGCACTGGAGGCACCAACAGGCTGAGGATCTGTGACCTCCTCAGCCATAGCTTCACCCTTCATCAAGCAGGAGACATCAGACCGTGTTCCAGTGCTTCGCTTGCCCTCGGTGCCTTCAGCCGACTCTGGAGACGCCTTCTCCTTGGCATTGCTCGAAGGGGATGGCGGTGAGGCAGGTTTAGCTGTGGAGCCAGCTTCGGGCATGTCTTTGTGACGTCTGTCTAGATGATACCGCAATGACGTCTTCTGAGCTGCTGCGTAATCACAATATTCACACCTATAGGGTTTCTCACCTGCAGAGAGGAGAAGAAAAAGAAGGAAAAAAAAAAAAAAAAAGTTGTGGCACAAATATCAGGAGGGTGAACATGAGGAAGAGTGAAGCAGCCCTGCCAATGTTAAACTGCACATCAGCTCAGCATCTTAACTGCCTCACACACTCATAAAACGCTCGATAGCCAGAAACTGAATAAGCTACTTAATGAGATCGGTGTGAAAACTGTTGAGGAAAGGTCTCAATTTTAAATACAAGTTAAAGGAGTTTAGGTACTTTGATGAAAACAGATAACAAGCAGTCATAAAAGGACAGGTGACAGCTTTTAACCTGAGCCCATGTGTAGCTTCAAATGCTTTGTTCTGCTGAATCCTTAGTAAAGCCAAACCACATAATTATCATTTTCATTGATTACCTGTCAAGCAAGCATGTCTCTGAAGAATTTTTTTTAAATCATCTTTCATGGCGTACAGATTCTGTATTGCTTTAAACATTGCTTTACATGTAGAAATACATTTTTAAAAACAGTTGTGGCCACCCCATAATGATCAGTAAAAACAAAAAAGCAAATGTCCAAAACAACAACTCAAGTATAACTATACTTATCCTTCAAACAAACATGCCCATTACAACCCAGTAATAAGTAATTTTTAGTCATTAACCTGTATGCATTCGAAGGTGAATGTTGAGGTAATAATTGGAACGAAAATATTTTCCACAGTAACTGCATTCCTTTGAGGGTGCGAGAATTTTCAACTTTGATGTGTCAAAGCCATCTTCACTTTTATCTGTAGGAAAAAGGATAAACACAGAACAAATTAATGAAAATTTGACATAGCTGGACAAACTTCAGTAGTTATCCCACCATGTACCAGTAGAGGGAGCTAAGAGCTAGAAAACAGATCGAATTGCTATGGAAACTCTCAGTCCCATTTGCAATAAAAAAAGCCATACACAAATGAAAAATTAACAGTATAACTATCTTTAGAATAGTCTCAAATGAAAACATTTACAAGCAGACTGCTCCCTAAAACGCAGTGGTCTAAAACAGGTCTAGGTTTATCATGTCAAATTTTCCACATTACAACAGCAAGAAGCAAAAGCAATTCAGCGCAATATTTTTTCTCCCTGTTCTATATTGTAACGGCACATGCAGTTACTAACGTAGCAGTATTAAAACGACCCAGAATCTTATGAAAACCACAGGAAAAAAAAAAAAAAAAACACTATCAAAGGCAGCTATCTGCCATCGTATTTTTCTGTGTTTTCCAATCTTCTAGTCACTTCCTTTTTACTCAAGGGCAGAAGCGACCTTAAAAAAAAAAAAAAAAAAAAAGAAAAAAAAAAAAGCAGGTTTCAGTTTTATCAACTTCGACCTTCTTTCCTTCTTAAGTTCCCATTTCTTATTCCATCGAGTGAAATTGTCAACAATTTCAACAGAAGGACTATTTTGTTTCTTACAAAACAGCATACAAACTGCTAGTTACAGCATATCCAATATATAGTCATTTGGAGTTTTTTTTCCCCCCCTTTTAGGAAATTACCTTTCCTGTTATTTCATAAAAATCCAATAAAAAAAAGCAGCTGAACAGCACAGTACAAAAAAAAAAAAAAAAAGTCTGAAAACACCATTTGATGCGAGGGACAAACACATACCCCCCAAACCACTCTTGACGTGACCACCAGTACATTTTACGGTGCTATTTTTTTTTTTTTTTTTATTTAAAGGTTTTGCTGGAGCTGACCTAACTTATTATCTGCTACAATAACTTTATGATGGTTCAAAAAAATATATATACAGCAGATATATAAACTGTTAGCTGTGGAAACATTTTAAAATTTTACGTGTACCAGGGAACATCTAGTACAATAATATATTAGAAACGTTTGCATCATGGATGGAAGAACAAAGGCCCAGCATTGTACAAGATACTGTGGAAATCTGTCTGTGTTAGGAAGGCTTTGCTCACAGCATTGTGTGTCATGTCATTCCTCTGTCAGTAGGCTCCTGGAGCCCATGGTCAGAGGGCGTTTAAAGCCGTACCTGACTGGCAGGTATCCGCAGTGCCGCCCTCCTCCGAGCCATCCTCAGATGCCTCTTCAGCCCGGTCCAGGGCCCCGCCCTCCACCGAGCCCGTGCCAGCCTGTTTGCTGTCGACACATGTGGTAGGACTCTCAGCTTCAGCCCTGTCCTTCTTGTGGATCCTGGAGTGCAGGACCAGCTGGTGGTAAGTTCTGAAGGTCTTTCCACAGTCCTTGCACTGGGTGGGCTTCTCTTTGGCCAGAGACTTCTGCTCTGGTTCTGGTGAAGGAGTTTCCCCTCCTGAACGCCTGGACCTCAGCTCCCTCCTGAGGCTGTCCTTAATGGACTTGTTATTCTGACTCGTGGCCCAGATCTCACCCAGCTCCTCCTTATCTGAACCGAAGTCCTCCACATCAGAGGTGGCCTCTGGCTCTTTGGCCAGGCCTGGGCCCACTGCAATCTTGCCCCTAGTGGCCAGCTGCCAGGCCTGGTAGGTATTAAACGGGTCCAGCTCGGGTATCCATTTGGCTGACCTCCCGGGCTGAGAGCTTGCCCCCGAGGGCAAGGAGCGCAGGCCAAGGAGCTGTAAGAAAGCCTGCTGAGATACAGGAGCCTCATGAGGAGCACGAGGCGTCGAAGAGGGCTCCTCTTCACCAGCCTCCGACTCACGGCTGTGCACTTTGCTATGCTCCGCCAGGACCTCCTTACATGGGAAGAAGAAGCCACACACCATGCACATCCTGTATGGCGAGCCAGTGACGGGGCCACTCGCCTGGCTCACAACGACATCATTGATGGTGGTGGGGCTCTCTGCGTCCTGCGGCACCTTGCCCCGCGCCCCCGCCTTGCTTGAGTGTGTCCTCATGTGGTTCTTGAGGAACCACGGCTCCCTGAAACGCCGCCCGCACAGGCCACAGCTGTATGTGAACGAGTCCCTGTGCTTGCGCATGTGAGCCTCCAAGTCAGTGCCGTCCTCCAGGGCCTGGCCGCACACCATGCAACTTGGCCCATCCTCGCTCTCAGTGGCTGGGTGGGACATGGTGGAGGTGCTGCCGGCCCGCGCTCGTTCACCAGGTGTCAGGAACTCCGCCTCCACGCGCAGCACGGCTGGCCCGAACAGCGTGGTGGGGTGCTGGGTGAGCACGTGAGGACTCAGCTCGTCCTGCCGCTGGAACGTCTGGTCACAGAACATGCAATCTACCGGCAGGCTGCCATCAGATGGCGCCGCTGGCTTTTCGCCCCCGACCATGCTGTGCGGGGTCATGCTTGAGCCCGGGCCAGGCATGCTGGCACTGCCGGTGTCCAGGAGCTCCTGAGCCAGCCAATCCGGGCTCTCCATGTTGTAAATCAGTTTGTTAGTGGGCATAGCTAACACAAATTAACAAAAAACCCCGGATGGTTTACTCAGCCCCCACCAAAAAAAAAAAAAAAAAAAAAAAAAAAAAAAAAAAAAAGTGTTCGCTTTGACTTTGAATGCAAGAGAACAGGAAAAGAAAATGTGGGTGGAGATCAAGTGTCAATTTTCAAAATTCCCTGAACCTTCCTGCTGCTCTTCTGCATGATAACATCACTGCAGCTTCATTTATTTATTAGCCCCCAAAAGTTCACATGCAGTTCTACTGAATGCCATGTTAGATTCCCCTGTAAACAAACTGACTCTTGGCAGTGCAGTGCACAAGAGTTAGTACTCTGACAGATTCTTATCTCAGTAGTCAGCAGTGTACAATCTTCACACGCAGCACCTGCAATCAAAATAAAAGAAACACGTTAGCGCCTTTATTTCCATGGTAATGTGTTCCGCATAATGCATTTTAGGCGGAAAAAGCCAGCAGATTACTAGAAACTACCAAACATGGAAAGTGGTACAGAATATGTATCCATTAACAAGTTTGACATGCTCAGGCAGTTCCTCCAAGTAAGACATGGCAACCTCCTAATACTTAGCAATGTACTACCATAATTATTAGAAGACAATATATCCTCTGTCTGGAATTACATGTGAATTCATGCTTCCCCTTTTGTGTGTGTGTGTGTGTGTGTGTGTGTGTGTGTGTGTGTGTGTGTGTGTGTGTGTGGGGGAGGGTAATCATTCCACAGTACACTTTGCCACAAGGGGAGCTTCATAGATCCACTGCGTAGATTCCAGAAATTCCCTTAACCCAGGCAAAGATACACCTCCATACATTGGCAAACAAAGCAACTGAACAAACACAAAATCATAGCAGGGGAAAAAAGCAAATGTCAGAGAAACAGTACTGTCAGTCATCTGATCACTTAAAAAAAAAAAAAAGCTCACCTAGTGGTTTCCTTTCATTATCAAACCCACACACACAGACACGTACATGTAATGTAGCGCCATTAACAAGAAGAAACCTCTGTATATTAGCAAATGTGCATTACAAAATGTATTGTGACTGGTGGCTAAATTATACTGAATGCCTATTGTGCTTTTCCCAGCCCTACAATTTAAACAGCCTTTTCAATCACCAAGATAACCATGATATAAGGGCATCAATGACAGATCAAAGTTTAAAATGGGTTAATATTTTCCAACTTAATTGTGGAAAATGTTGCATTTCAGCCATGATGCAATTAATGCAAACCCTATGTCCCACTAAAAGAAAAAGCTATTTTAATGGAAAACAACAGAATAATCATAAAACCAAAAGTACAAACACAAAAGAACATTTACAGAACTTTTCAGCATAATGGTGATACGTTCTGTAACACTTGTGCAAATCCTCAATATGCCAAACAAGTCTCAAAGACTGCCATCTCACTGGAAGGCTCCACTGTACAGTACTATGACCGTGTATGCACCTTTTCCCATTATACATACCCTAATAAGAGAACAGCTTTCACCTCTGAACTGCCACAGTTTTCATGACAAAACAGACCAACACAATTACAAAACCATGACTGTCCCCTTGCACAACAGGTAAGTGTAAATCAATGGAGGCAGTAAGCTTAATGTTCACCCTCTCCTGAGACCCAACCTCTTTGTGCTTGTTCTGCTGGTGGCCCCACATCACCTCTCCTGGGACAGGATGGGGGCGGGGGGAGGTAATGCAAGACTGAGCACTTTACAGAACACAACCTGAGACCTCATTAAAACCTTAAGCCAAAAAGTCTTCATACATCATTTCTACTCAGAACTACAGATGGAGCTACATGCACTTGTTTCTACAAAAAGCAGCCACAAAATCCAATAGTTTTTACTGAAGGACAAAAACTGTTTTATTTTATTTTTTTTTAATGCCTTAGGAACACAGAGTACCTTCACCACTGATTTAAAAAAAAAAAAAAAAAAAAACAATATGCTATGTACTTATTAACTCTTCAACTTCACATGCAACCCCTCAAGTAATACCACAAATATCTAATAGGCAAGGTATGGATAACATCTTACAGTGCATACACAATTCTCACAAGTTAGAGTTTGCTTAAAAAAAAATTCTATTGTTTTCAGCATATTCAAAACCAATAAAAAAAAAAGATAATTAGCATTCCCATTATAACATCACTTCCTCATCTTCACATAGCAGAACTACACCAAGACGTACAAACAACTAAATAAAGAAAGTGAAAGAAACAAGAAAGTTAATATGAATAAACAGTTTCCACTTTTGGCCTATTATTCAAACCAACTACTGATATCACAAACTTTTGGACAAAGCATTCCTACATGTCATAGACTGTACATAAAGAACAAACAGAACTGTAAAGCCAAAGACTTCAGCTTTGACAGACACTTGATACAAGTAACTGTAAAAAATGTGGATATACAGTTTTTTGACCTATATGTTATTGTGTGGTTAAACACATTGGGAGAGATTCTATAGTTTTATTATATTATCCAAAGCAGAAGTTGTCGGATAAAACTGCAGATTTTCTGGAAACCATCATTATGCTGAATACAGTAATTATAACGCCTAGTAATCGGCTCCTCCCCACACATGAATGACAAGTATGCTTATTGCTTGCTAGGTTCATCCGTTAGGCGTCTAACCAAGGATCGAGTATAACAAGTTCCCCCTTTTGCACTCAGCATGGCAGCCTGCCAAGTGTCAGGAGTACTCCACCAATCCCACCTTCTTCTCATATCTGAGTTTCCTCAACTCTTCTTCAATGGACGTTTGTTCTATACATCACCGCTAACGCAAACCCACTTCTAAACGTACCCTAAATGATCGCACAATCCCCGCTAATAAAGCGATCCCAAATTTATTCATTATCGTACATTTTAAAGCCATTTCAACCAAAACGCTTCCTGTTAAAACGTGCCCCTATTTGCCAATCTAACCAAATACTACTCAATATTTTTTTACTGGAACAAATACTACAATAGCAATAATGAGACGACAATAAATTACATGGTTAATTTCAAAACAATAGAACTATAACTCAAACAGCAGAGTAATCCCAAGACATTCGTTTGTGCTTCTAGCAGGTCTAGCTAGAGGCCAGCTGTTGCTTTCCCCTAATTCTTTTGTTGTAGGGCTCAATACGAACCGCTCGAGATCCATACAAAAGAACAACGGCTTGTTACATTCTAGCGATATTATCCGAACCTTTCGGACATGATTCGAGAACCCAAGAAAAGAATCAGAAGCACTTCAAAAGAATACGTTTCAAATAAAAAAGACAGCTCGAAAAAGAATTTACAGAGTTATAACATGAATGTAACAATATATGAAAACAGTCGCAGATCGAAGAGTGACACTCGTGGACAGATGACGTCTTCCGCTTAATTACAGAACTTTTCTACAAGTAACTGGTCAGTACAGACATGTCGAAAGTTCAAACTCTTGGGTATTTAGAAAAGAGACCCATACAGGATCCGGCGTTTTAACATGTTAACAATAACTTACCCTTAGTTTACAGCTAAAATGTTCCATCCTAATTTTAGTAATATTTAGGTAGAAATACCATTTTACGCCACGCGTGAAACGTAAAACCTGTTATTCTTGATGCAGCGAACAAGCAACGACCCAAGCCTACACCCAAACGGCGTAAAAGTTTACGTCGACTATTGTGATATTCATGCTTCGGTACCTTCAGCAGACCCACCAGCTGCCAGCAGGGTTCTTCGTTACATTTCCTATTCATCAAGCTTCAAGTTGTTTTACACATTATACTGAACATTACAGCTACGGCCACGAAGTGCTCGAACCCGCATTATTTATACTTTAATTATGTTTCGATTTTCTTCCCGATGTGAAAACACATGTTGCGTCTCGAAACTTCACCATCACAGAATTCCGAGTTGGTTAAGAACAGAAAGCCGACGATCTTCCTTACTTTGGAGAGACCCACTAAGACCCGGTCCATTTCCTGACACGTGTTTAACTTCACTGGAACCCTGGCTATAAGATGTACAATACAGCGACTTACAACCGAAAGCTGCTTGTTCACAAATGCACATTTCCTTTAAGATACAACCGTTTTCTAACTAGATAATGGGGAATGTGTAGATTTATAACGAGTACTGCTAGTTCTCCAAAGTTAGAACTTCATAATCTAAATATCATATAAACTTAAGTGTAATCGGAGTCAAAAGATTCGTAGACATGTATATTGTCAATTATACGTTTTTATCAAATGTAGGTTTTTGTGTGGACATACAGACACACCTAAACTCATAGCAAATCACTTAGCCTAATTTTTAATAGTAAAAAATAAAAATAGGCTTTCCAAAAATAAAATATACCAGTCCTTGTAACGAAAATGAAACCATAAAGCATATTATATACACGTACATATATATATATACACACACACACACAATAAATTTGAACTTAAAATCAAAAATAATTTAAAAAAAAGATTGCATACATTATCAAAATAATAATTTTTATATAAATGTCGCGTAAGGGAATCACATTAAAACACAATTTATTAATAGCCAATACCTCCAGTAAAGTTAAGCACAAGTCACGAAAACTGTTCTTGATGCTCATTTAGAAAAGATCCATCGTTTAACCAGCAAACCATTTCCGCGTCAGCTTCCGTCAAAACTAGTTCGTTAAATTACTTATGACCCACTGGTTACACATAGTAATTGCCATCTTTCTATAGAAAACAAACTGCCATTACATAACAAATCTATACGTTTTTTAATTATTATTATTTCACTTTAAAAAACAACAGCTTGTGTACTTATTCACTAATACAGCAGACACTGCAAATGTGTTTCACAACTCGGCTGACATACCTCTGTTTAAATTGGTGGATATAAAAATCTCATGTTATATTTCGCAGTATGAACAATGAACTGAACGAATCATCTCCCTATTTTAAAATAACCAGAATAGAAAACGTTTTCAAAATTAGACCCTACTCAGCTTCCTAAATGTCGAGTACACAAACAAGTTAGTGCCTGAATAGGATGCAGAATTGGCTGGCTAGCTAACTAGCTATCGATAAAGAAAACTTACCAATACTCACCAGTACGGAATTTCATCAAGTACGCCAGAAATGGGCAGAATCAAGTTGATTAACTTTCGTGAAGTAAAACAATACACTTTTACTGTTCTTATTTTCTGCACAGACAGTTTATTGAGTTTGTGGCTAGCTGGCTATCGTTAGCGGCTGGCTCTGTGTTAGTACAGCTCACACATGCAGCTGTTGCGCTCTAATGCTCCCACCTACCGCCAGCCAGCGCCACTTCACATCCAGCGCTGCAGGGCCGCTCACGTGTCCATCAATGCTTCACCGGTGCTTAATCAATCCGTTTTTAACATCTCTTTTGTCTCTTCAAAGCAGAATGCAATAATAATCCCATAAAATAGCACGTCCTTTAGAAAGATGGTCAATCTTACATCACCGACATTGTTTTCATGACGCATAAAACTTTTTTGTTTTTTACCTGAAATAGTTTCATAACTGTTTGTTTAATAGGCAACTTTAATTTGATTACTTTTTTACTTGGCACAGTGTAATGTACTATGTATTCCCGTATATTCCGTTTGTTTTTTTTGTTTTTTTTTTTTTTAATACATTTGGTAATTACATTGAATGGTGTTTAACACCATATTGTAGTACGTTGTATTCATACATATGCGACAAAGTGGTTAAAAGGCGATTGAGTAGAACATGAAAAATAGCGCGATACGTGAGGTACGTGACGATAGGATAGCAAATGTGTAGAAATTAATCACATCCAAATTGCAACTATATTTAAAACAGTTATTTTATATTAGGTCGTTTTTAATAGAAAATAATTGTTTTATTTACCAAATATCGGTTTTCAAACAGGTGAAAACTATACAGCCTGTCTAAACCATTTCAGTGAATTTCAGAATTGTATCGGTGTAGATTATTATAGCTGGACTAATTTACTGTGAATTTTTTAAGCGGTTGTGACATCTAATCGGTTACTAGATGTTTAATTACATGTATTAATTTAATTTTGTATGAAGCAGTGCTCTTCGTTTTGTAATACAGCCAGAACACCTATAGTTCCTCATTTTAATATATTGTTCATTTAACAATTACAGACACCCATTGCATACCGTTGACCTGATCTGTTTAGTTGGTAGCTGTGTATTGTCATGTATATTGCATTTTAATTCTATGGGAAGTTGACTAGGAAATGCAGAGGTAAAATGCAGAATAAATCTGAAGTGAATATTATATATAGCTCTGAACATAATTTAAATTGTGAATAAATACAGTAGAAAATTATATATTTTAGTAGTTGTGCAAAAAAATATAAAGATGTTCACAGTTGGGATGAACCAATTTATGTATTGGCAATTCTAATGGTGGATTTGTGGCCAATAATGGTAAAAAAAAGAGTGTTTATGTTTATCATATATACCATTGAGCATTAATGTCCTGTGTCTAGTAATCTGTACTGATATTCAACAACAATAAGAAACCTGCCCAAGAATGAGTAAATGGTTGTCTTTTGCATAGTTTAGCTTGGGCCCTCAGCTTCCCACAACAGTGTGAAGGGCGGGGGAGGGGCAGCACAGGCCTCCCTAAAGTCCTGAGTCTCTCAGTTACATGTGGGCTTACAAACATCAACCAGCTCCAAGCTCAGCAGCCGTTTTTGGTTTGTTTGTTTGTTTGTTTATTTGTTTGTTTTAAGGAAAAGCAACAATTAAACTTAGAGCTGAATTTCTAAAATAATATTTAAATAGAGTTGCATTTTGTGTATACAGCCTTCTGTTTTTATTTTTTTATTTAAATGAACGTGATTAAAATGAGTCAAGAGTGGATGATATTGCTTAGAGAAAAACCAACCTTGATTGTTTTTTGTTAACGCAATCCTATGTATAAACAATGGATGAAAGTGTATGTGTGTATAGTCCCACAAAATGTGCTTTTATGCATCTTTAAACAGTGAACAAATAATTAATTTAATAAGGCATTAATTGCCCATAATAAATAAAATCAGTGTATAATTGTGTGTGTGTGTGTGTGTGTGTGTGTTTGTGTTATGGGATGTGGATGCATTTTTTATATGGCAGACAAGATATACCTTCACAAAATGGTATTTTACTTTCTGTAAGCAAGTGCACATAATGGTGAACTTCCTCATGTTTGCCTCCATTTAGTTTTGACAAGTACTGCATGCTTTAGGAAGTATCAGAGTTTGTTCAAAGAGATGAGGGTTTCCTCTTTGGTTGCCTTTAAGAACATAAGTGCAGCTACTTTCTGATAAATAAATCATTCGTACTGATCAAAATCGGCATTAATACAAGCAGCAGTTATATAATTAATTTCTTATCTTTATGCATGAAGGCAGACCCACTTTGTGCTAGTAGATTTCAACATACCTGCAAGGGGTGGCAAAGGGAGGCCTCAGTCATTACAGATAAAGTACTGGCCACCACAGTTTGTACCCTTTTGTTTGTATTAATAAATAAACGTTTGTAAACAGCTATTAAATAATGACCTGGGCCATTTTGGATACACTGAAACAACAGGTGGCTTTTAGAAGAACAGTCCATTGGAATTTCTTGCTGTTATCAGGCAAATGCTGCTCTGTTTTTCCCCATTCCTGGCTAATTTCCTCTCTGGGACTTTAGTTATTGTGGTGGACAATGGAAACCAGCTACTTTCTCTACTGTATCTATTGGTCAGTGAAAGTATAATAATTTAATTAAGGATCTTTTGCATCTTCTGTCCTACACATCTTAGTCTGATACCACAACCAGCACAGCTTATAATATTTGTATTATTATTATTCTCACATTAACTTTTTTAGTCACTTATTGACTGATTGCTTTTGTTAATTTTAAGTAGAACATTCTTTATAATTTTCACCTTATGTGCAGCAGTGTTTGATTGGCAGTATATATTTACACTTGATCAAATCATTTTGCTCTCAAGGTAAACGAAACATGAAAATGACAACAGATTTTTTTCACTTTGCCGCATCTGTTTAGGTTCAGCTAAGTATGTTTAACAAAAAAAATCACACCCTTGAGATGTATTTTTAGTGTTTATGATAACATCACTAACCTGCGAATTGCGATGTATTCATTTTTAAAGTGATTAATTTACTGCAGTTGTTTGTACACTCAGATGATTACAGACATTTGGAAACAACAGTCAGAAGTTTTGCCTGAGTGGATTGAAGAACTGTGGCCTTAATCAGTCACATTCGCAAGTGAGGATTGCTAGGGAGTTGTCTTGTGTTTACAGATAATCACTGTGGCTGCTGTGCTCAAGTGTTGTTCTATGCATGTCAAAGCACCCCTAGCCCAACCCCCACTCAAGCACCAGCCCCAACCAACTGCCCAAGAGAACTGTCTCTCTCCCCCCTCTCCGTCTGTCACACCCTCCCACCCTGTCTCTCTTTCCCTCTCCCTCTCTGCCTCTCCCCTAAGCCTGGCCACGCTGAGTTGCCAGTGGCGTTGTGGGTACCTTTGTTGGCCTCCCAGCATGGGGTCAAGGCTGTCTGATTCTGTTCATGTAGACCGAGTGCTGTAGTAAACCTCTGTTCCTCTCTACTCTCTCAGCTGCTTTCCTATCTCTTGCCTAAAGACAGACCATCTCATGAACAAACATGGCCATCTCTCACTAGACGCTTTGATTAGAAGTTTCTCCCAATCATCCATCTTAAACAAACAAGATTACCTTGACAACAAAAAACATGTTCCCTCATTTAATCAGTTATTTTTTTATTTTTTTATTTCCTGGGAATGGACATTTTGCTGAATTGCTGACTGTCTCTTTGGAGGGGGAGCAGGTTGAGTGCATGTCCAACTTCCATTAAAAACTGGTTTGGAAAGTTTCCCTGCTCAGTGTTGTGACTGCACATGCGTGTGGTGCCATCTACTTGATTACATAATTTATCATTATGGTTTTTGTGTGGAGTGTATCACAGGGTGAATAAGTACAGTAATAAAATATCAGTAACACGTAGATGTTACAAAAGGTCTGGTATGTCCTCAAACTTCTAATAAACCAAAGTGACTTGACATTACACAAAAAAGTTTTTGTTGACACAGCTAGTTGATTAAACTTGTCAGGCCCGTGTATCTGGTTGTTGGAATATACTTTAACAGCAAATGATTAAACTAGTTGATACCATACTGTGTGTGGCTGCTCAAATGAAAAAGCGTTGTCATGGTGTAGCTTCACTTGCGTAACTCAGCAGCAACATAAGGAAATGAAAATCATGGTTGTAAACAAGGGGGAAGAGGAGCCCCAGAAAACTGTCAAAGCCCGATCAACAAGCTCAGAGCTCACTGGGCAGGCTGCCAGGCTGTGACCGCTGGAGCGTTGTCACCAGCCAGAGTTAGCACCCAGTATACTGACATCACTGCAGCCGTGCTCCTGGCCAGAGCTGTGCCTGTGCCGCAATGTGTGTGTGTGTGTGTGTGTGTGTGTGTGTGTGTTGGGGGGTGGTCATAGCTCTGGACTGTAGCAGTTAGTTGACCTTTGTCCCAAGTAACTGAGAGAACAACTCCAGCATAGCAATTTGGCCTCAAGCTATAAATCATTTCAAGCCTTTGTCTCATTATAGAAGTGTTTATTAATTTCTGTAGCATGTTTCAGTACGTGTTTACATGTGTGCAGTATTTGTGTATGTATGAATAGCATATGGGTATATATCATGTTTTGATTTTGATTTGTTTATGTTATGAATAAATGTAAATGTTATTGTAGTCAATAAAAAAAAAAAAAATATATATATATATATATATACATTCATACTTTGTGTTAAATGACAAATCAAGTGTATTTTACAGTAGTCAGCCAGTGAAGAGAGTCTGTTTTTGTGCTATGTTTAAAAACATAGTTCACACACCTGTGTGAAGCTCACATGTTGAACAATAGTAACTCAACACTCTTGCTCATGTGCCTGTGCACTATGAGAAACTTGCCTAGATGCGCAAGCCTTGCATCCCCGTGTGTGGAAGTCTTCTTTCAGCTGGCGTTTCTGTCATTCAGCCCAGTCCAGAACGTTAATCAAAGGTCGCATGTGACAGCAGAGGCCTCCCGCTCGTTTTCCCTTTGTCCTGCGAGCACAATGGCTTTGTGAAGGCCCGCTAATCTGGAAGAGCGTTATTATATCCCAGAATGACGAAATGCCGCAATGAAAAATCTCGTAGTCTATCTCTGTACTATAATACTTCTTTAAGTAGATATTAATGCGTGAATTACATTGAATGTTAGCTCTTGGTTCTTCCGGTGTTTGTACAACCCATTGCTGCTTCGCACATTCCTCTAGTCTGATTCCAGGGCAACAGGCATGTCCCCAATCCCCAAGTGTTTGTAAACACCACAAGATGAAGAAACAGAGTGATTTGCTTTTGCGCACAGCTGATGAAATTAGGCACGTGGAGAATGAACTCAAATTTGGAATGTTCTGTGTTCATTTTTATAAAGTTTTATATATATATGAAGGTTATAACAGGATCACAGCAACATGAAAGCTATAGGTTTATACTGTATCTTTGTGTGTGTCTATAATTTCACATGTATGTGTGTGTATGTGTATGTGTACTATATTTATGTTTGTATGTTATTTGCTTCCTGTTGAATACAATATACATTTTTTAAGCTTTACTAAACTTTAAAATTCTTTAATCTTAACAAAAGACATTTAAATAGGTACATTAATAAAACCAGTATACTGCTACTTACGGTGTTTATTTCCTAACAGTAATTGGTATAACCAGACTAAAACATATATTTGAACATCCCTAGTTCTGTTATTTTGCTAATAGTCAGCACTTAGCCTTTCTGTTTCAGCGTCGCACTTAAGTGTAGAAGCAGTACAAACTGTGACTATGCTCTGATTGGACGAGGAGAGTTGGTGGGAATTAAGGGGGGGGAGTGTTGTTACATTTTCCACTGAGAATAAGGCAGAGAACCTGTGAAGGTGCTGTCTAGACTGGGCAGCAGTGGGGGCAGCCAGAGAGGGACTGTGTGTTTGTGTTTGCTCTGCCAAAGCCTGTCTGTGTGGGGAGCAGCCGACAGCTTCTCACTACAGATGACCTGCAGCGCAGCAAACCACAAGGGCAGTAGGGAAAGGCAAAGAAGGAGGTGGCCTGTAGGTCAGCAAGTGCTTTGTGGTTGATTTACATTACAGAGAAGGCCGGGCTGGTCCAGCGTGACACCCATTGGCGAGAAGATGGCAGAGGCCCGGCTGCACCGGGCCGCCGACGTTGTCTGCATGTGTCAGCAGCAGCTGACTACTTTTTACAAAGCCCAACGCATGGCTCCGCTCCCCTGGGAGTCATGGGCCTTTGTGTGAGAGGAGCTGATAGTGTGCTACCTCTCTTCTCAGCCCTGGTTATGCACCCAGGTGGACCGCTGCTCCTCTGAAAATGCTCAGCGACCTGTGTCTGGAAAAAACATGTCAAGCGTTTATGTGGAAAAGCTGTGCATATGAGCTGAGTAGGAAATTCACAGGTGACACATTTTATGTGGTACTTATGAAAATCATACTCTGTTTTACATGAAACATTTTGTATTTATTTCACCATTGGTCATTTATACGCTTATCAGATAACATACTGGTTATAAGTTTGAGCTTCAAAAAAGTGAACTCAACACTTGAGAAAATTTTAGTGGTATTTTATATCAAAATCACTCTTACTTTAGTTCAAGAGCTCCGTGTTATGTTTACCTCTTTTTGTCTGCACTACTTATAGCACTACTTTCTGTCTTTGCACGCTGTATATTGTAGTAGTAGTTTTCTGTTGTCCTTTTGTGTTGTTTTTATGTACCACCTGGTGTCCTTGGGGAACGTTGTTTCGACGTTTTGCATCAACAGTATTCAACTGAAATGACAATAAAACCACTTATTAATCCTATCCTATCCTATGCAGGGTCACACAGGAGCCTGGAGCCCATTGCTGGTAGGCTAGGGTACAAGGTAGGGTGTGTGTATATATATACACACACACAAAGTGAGAGAAATGTCTTATTTTAATTTAGTGGAATGTGATTCTTTGTCCATTTTCTAAGAGATTGATATGCTAAATATGACCAAGGGAGAAGAGGGGGTGATTGTGATATTCATTGTTTTGTTTAGAACACTTAAAGGTGCCTATAATCATTATAACTCAAAATATTTTGCGAATTTTACATTAGAAAATTTATGTGATAGAATAGACTTTACAGACAAGTGACAGTTAAAAGTATGGAAAATAATTTGAAAACGAAAATACGCACATTCATAATTCATGTACTTGAACGTTTTACTACTGTGGTCATGAGTGCAAATGTGAAACTTCAAAATAATCTCATCTCTGTTTCCATCCTACTGACTACTGTACACTGTATTTGTCTGGTTGAGCAGATTTACATTTTCATGTGCCCTGCACCCTTATGTCACATTGAGAGGAGATATAGAAACATACAGAAAAGTTAGAGCAGAGTGGGCACCCCCCAGTGGGATGCAGCCCGCCTCCGCTCAGTAAGGCGTGCATGCCCTGTGTTTACCCAGATGCCCCAGCAGAAGGGCTGTATTTTGGGGACATTGGCTGTCGGCACCAGCGTGTGACAGCATGTGTGAGTCAGTGCTCACAGCAGTGCACGGCTCAACAGGATGTGGTGTGGACAGGTGACACTCTTTAGTGGTGAGTAACACTTTCTGGTGGCACTCTAAGCGTCACAGTACACTCTCAGACACATCACTTTTGAAAGACAACTCAAGTGCAGTAACTAATGCAGAGTCTGCATTTCCGCAAACTGCGAGCCCAGCCAAGAGTATGTGCGCCTTCATGCAGCAATCGCAATGCTGAAAACAGGACCAAACCAACTCTGCTCAGGAGCAGCATCCAACTACACTGGGCTGTGCCCTTAACCCTGGCACAGTGGTGTGATTGGCTAGCACATTTCTGCATCTGAAGTGTAAGTGGCGTGGTTAATTTTCAAGTGAAGATGATTTAATGTTTTATTTTAACTTCAATGCAAAGCTATGCTAAAAAAAAACTTAAAATGCAAAACTTGTTTTGTAACAGCTCTATTTTATTGGGAGTCAACAATATTCGGTGTCAGGAGGAGTGTGAGAACAGATGCAGAGCAATTAGTATTGGCAAAAATCAAACGAGTTACCTGTCAGTGCTATGTTGTGTTTTTACTTTGTTTAAACTTGTTTTATTATTAAATTATTTAACAAAATAACACAAAAACTGGCACACTGATATGGCGTTGACTGTTGTTACTGGTCTGAATAGAAAATACAACACGATATTGCAAAGTAAGTCACAAAGGAAAGCGTGATTTGGGATGTATCTGCAAATTTAGCATATGTGTGAAAAAACTGTGATGGTCTCTACCATTTTATATATAAATGAACCAGCTGCTATTGGATGGGACCCACCCTGAATGGTTAACAGAAGGTCAAACAATCCTAAACCTGAAGAACCCCCAGAAGGGAGCAGTCCCATCCAACTACCACCCAATGACCTGCCTCTCCACAACATGGAAGCTTCTGTCACGCATCATAGCGGATAAGATGAGTAGGCAGATGTATCAATACATGAGCAGCCAGAAAGGAATTGGTAGGAACACCAGAGAGGCTAAGCACCAGCTACTGGTGGTTAAAGCAGTCACCTGAGACTGCAAAACCAGACAGACCAAACTGTGCACCGCCTGGATTGGCTATAAGAAAGCCTACGACTTAATACCGCACACATGGATCCTGGAATGCTTGAAACTGTACAACATCAACAGGACTCTAAGAGCCTTCATGCAGAAGACAATGTGGAAAACCAATATAGAGGCCAACCTCAAGCCAATCGCACAAGTCACCATCAATTGTGGAATCTACCAAGATACTGACTTTGGAATGGAGCAACCATCAGCTACTTCCTCTACATGGATGATATCCAGCTGTCTTTCAGGAGTGAGCGCAACATCGACTCATTGATCCATACCACTATGATACACTGCAATGACATTAGAATGTCAGTCAGATTGGATAAGAGTGGGAAAATGGTAATCAGAAGAGGGAAGGTAGTCAGAACTGAGGGGATTGTACTACCAGAAAGCAACATAGCAAAGGACAACTACAAGTACCTTGAAATCCCACAGGGAAATGGAAACCATGTACAAAGAGTAAGACAAGTCCTGAGAAGTCAGCTGAATGGGAAGAATAAGGTCCAGGCTATCAACACCTACACCCTGCCAGTCATCAGATACCCCGCTGGTATAATAACCTGGCCAAAGGAGGAGGTAGAGGACACTGGCATCAAGACGAGTAAGCTCCTCACAGTGAACAGAGGGTTTCACCCCAAATACAGTATCCTGAAACTGTACGCTAAGCTGAATGAAGGAGGCCAAGAACTAGTGAGCATCAGAGCCACTATCCAAGATGAAACAGCAAAGATCCATGAGTACATCAGGAAGATGGCCCCAACTGATGTGCTTAGTGAATACCTCAGGTAGCAGAAACCAAAGAAAATAGAAAAAGGAGAGGAGCAAGAACCATTTGAAGGACAAACCCCTACATGGTATGTACCACTGGACGATAGAAGTGGCTGTATCGACAAATCCTACCAGTGGCTGGACAAAGCTGGACTGAAAGACAGCACAGAAGCACTAACAAGTAACAGTACAACTGGCACAATGAAGAGATGCAGAATCTTTTAACTGAGAAAATAACTGCACACACTCATAAAAGAAAAATAAGACATATCTGTAAATTTGACAATTAACACCACACGTTCCATTTTCACAAGATATTGTATACAATCATGCGTCTCGGTTTATACGGGTCTTTTTATTTACATGCCCTAAGTTTCAGCTGTTTCTTAATGTACAGTTTTTAGGTTAAATAACTGCCCCAATGTAGAAGAGTTTTTAAAAATATATTTTTTTATTTCATAACAACAATAAGTACATCAATGTTAATAATAATAATAATAATAATAATAATAATAATAATAATAATAATAATTTGAACACCTTTAAAAACAAGCCCGACAGCAGGATCTTAAGTATGCAAGTTCTGTTTCATGTACTTACACCTGAAAGGTCATTAAAAAGTAGAATGGTGTATAATTGAATTAGTGTTTTCACTTTTGTTGCTGGATGACACAATGAAGCAAAGGAAACTGTCCAGAGCAGAGAGAGATGGACTCAGTCTCAGGTCAGGAGGGGAATGGCTCTTCTTTGTCCTGCAAATCCACTGCTCAACTCTCAGCTGAAAGCTCCCAATGGGCAGCTTTTGAAATGGAAACGTTGCCCCTGCATATAAACCTGACATGACTACAGGATGTGCAGCAGGTCTGTGGTGTTAGCCTGTGTCATTGCTCCTATAAGGTTAGGAGTTAAAATGGCTGCAGGTGGTCACTCGGTGTCGCCCTCTGTGTCTTTGCTCTTCTGTGCTGCTGAGCATTATGCCCTGTAGTGGTGTAAGAGCTGAGTAACTAATTATGGCCTTTCTGTCATATTCTGCATGAATATCTACTTGAATGACAGGAAGTTCCTGTCCAGAAGATAGCTGATTAAGCAATGTCTTAAGCAGACTTTAACAGATAAGTACGTGCTATAAAATAAAGAGGTACACAGTTTTTACCATTGTTAAAATTTGACTTAAAAACATCTCTCCACGTTCACTTTCAATAATAACAATAATTTAAAAAATTATTTGTTTTTTATTATTTGGAAAGGGATGCATATAAACAACATCTTCAGTTCAAAAGTATTAAATACCGAGTATATATTTCTATTTTAAAACACATCAGCTATGATCTAACAAAACCAGTTTTCTTGTGTTATAAGATGAGATAATCATTTATTAGTCACTCAGCAGGGAAATTCTCAATGTTGGAGCAGCAAAGGGATAAAAGAAGCAGAAAAAGTAACAGGGTTGGAGCATGGTAAATATAAACAAAATATACAGTAATGACAGGTAGAAAAAAAAAATACATCGATAAGTAGTGAAACAGCAAACTCCACACTATAGTGCAGTGCTGGTTGTACAACCTGACAGCAGTACCTACGATACTGGCCTTTCACACAGTTGGAATGAAGCAGTCTATCACTGAAGGAGCTACCCAGTGCCATGTATATAATGATACTATATAACTATTATATTCTATATGTATGTAAATATTACTACAATAGCCTCCTATTTGTGTTACTGTGTTGTCATTTTTGGTTTCACTTTATCAATCATTGAGGGTGTAGCCTAATTGCAGAGAAGTGTACATGTTTTTACAGATAGCAGCATGATTATAAAAGACAAGTTGTCTAGGATTCCTATAGAGACGTGTTTGCATAAGATGATTCATATCTTTGTTCATCAGTGCCATGGAATTTGTGACAGTACACAATGGAGTCAGGTCGTAACTGAACTCAAACAACCAATGTTCTCTATCAAAATTCTGACCCCTAGTGGCAGAGAAATGTCTGGAGAGAGAACACAAAATAGTATTGTTTTGCCTTTCTTTATAATCAGAATGTTTATGCCTTTTCAGTATCATAAAACTGCTGTTGTTCGGTAGATTTTGCATCATGTTCCTTGGGGTTGAACAAATAGTTTTCAAACACGAATGCAAATTGTGTGGGGTGTGGTCTTATGGTAGGTATGTGTGGGTAGGCAGCTTCGGTTTGATGCAGCAGCAAACAGGGACTGCTTGTAAAAACCTGTCTGACTTCAGGTATCAAAAACATAAAAGCATGCCTTAATATAATGCACATAATGTAATTACTGGCATTCCATTCTAAGTAAAATCAACTGGGTTTGGCTTAAGAAGGAGAGTCATTTTAAATAACTTTTAACTTTTAAATAACTTTTAATAGCTGAACTGGCACTGTAAAATTTGGAATGAAAATGATCAAGCATTCAAAACTGGAAAAAAATGAATTTCTTTGTGAAAAGCAAAGCTTTAATTTAGGAAGGTTCATACAAAGTACATACATAGAGCATTAACATCATACCAAACACAGGGGTGTACGTGCAGTGCTGCATATATAGCCATGTACATTTTATGAGGGGTTATTATGTGTCATGGAGAACTCATCTGTATTGTGCATATTGTGACACCTTCAGTGTATTAAAAACTGCATAAAAGTACATGCAAAAAGAACATATAAACAACTACAGCAGAGAGGAAATCTGAAGACACATAGCATTGTTGAAATAGCTATAAGCTTATCAATGGTCCAATCCATTTTGTGTACGAACCCATAGATCGCAGCACCTCAGGTCAATGACCTTCAAGAATGTGACTCCTCAAACAGCCCCCACCTTGGAACTTGACCCAGTGCGTTTCTGCCAGTCTGCACTGAAGAGCAGCGCTGACTGTGACAAGCGTTTCTGCTGACAACAGGCCTTTCTGCTCCTATCAGCCTCCCCCTGTTGCTCAGGCTCCCAGGCCCCCCACGCAGCCTGTGTGCCTCCGCTCAGAGCCGCGTTCATTCTCACACTGCTCTCGTTGCCTGCCGTTGAGCAGCAGCACCGTCCCGGCTCTTGGATTTCACTCTAACGCTCTGGAAGGCAGCTGTGACAAGTGTTACAATGTAGCTCTGAAAGGCACTTAATCAACACAGAATGGAAAAACAAAAATTTTGGTTAAAAACAGTATTAAAAAACATACAAATCATTAAAATTAAAAATGAGAAGGTGAAAAGATCGATGTCATCAAAAAGTTATTAATGTTAAAGTATCTGTGCCCACTATGTTGTCTGTGAAGACGACCTTTTGCCTGCTCCGTGTCTCTCAGGATGAATTAGACACAATGAATTCCTTTTTCACCGGAGATTAGTAGGGCTAACGTAGCCTCCGGGTGGCAAAACAGCTGAGGCAGAAACACAGGAAACGTTAGCAGTGCTGAGAGGAGACAGGACGCCTCCATGACAGGCTAGCTTAGCCAGTTAAAGATGTTGCCTGACCTAAGGATTACCTCTACACCCAACTAAGGGACTCTTAAGTGCCTGGCCTGGAGACAGAAAAGGTCACTGCGGGCAAGCAGAGCAATCACGCTTGCCATGCCTTTGAACACGGCAGTAGCTGGGCCTGTCACAGGTCTGGTGTCCCTCTGCCACAGCCATGGAAACGAGGCCAACAATCCCCTTTCTCCATAGGAAAGAAGGCTGCTGAGCTCATATTCTACAGAATGGGATGCCACCTTCACTCCTGAGCATGAACGAGATCAGCAGATGCTACACGCTGCATGCTCAGCCTTTCTCCAGCCCACCAATGTTAACGGCTCTGTGAGCAGGCCGTAACGCCTTTATATTAATTCACAGTTTTTTTTATTCTGCAGTTTCAGATCTCAGTCGAGTTAAAGCTCTACATTACATACTTTACTTTTTTGACTGAATTGCTTTAAAACAATTCCTTTGTTCTTTGCTTTAGTCTTGTTGGATGCAAATTTCATAATTTTCTTTTTGCTTTTATGTCTCCAAGTAATTTTTCCAAAAATTCTTTGTGTTCCATTGTATGTATTTACACATCAACGATGTAGTTTTTTCCTCAAAAGTAAGAGAGAGTAAATGCAAGAAAAAAAAAACTTTTCCAAGCCTCTGCAGCTGACCAGTCACCATTTCATAATATTAAATGAAATCGTTGTTTTCTGGGCCCACAGGACAAAGCACTCTGTTAGTATATAGCATTGACTAAAGGCAAAATTTGAACAATGGGGGAGTACTTATAAAATTATGAGTTTTAAAAATGCATAATTAACTCCTGTAAGTTTCTAGTTGGTGACATTAACTACAAAGAAAATTGGGTTAATGAAAAGGTTAATGAAAATGATAAACTTGAAAACATTTGTCATTGCATAACAATGTTAGAAGACTCTGGGTTTGAAGACTTCCTACAAGCACAGCATGCATCTGCAGATGTGTCATTAGAGGCAAAAAAGAGGAAGAGAAAAGGTGGCTTATAAAAAAAATTCCTAAGAATAGATTTCTCTGTATGGTATGTGTTTGGCTCATAACATAAGTACACAGTTCAAATGGGAGCCCACCTCCTTAGATGCTTTTGCTTAATGTTGAGTACTGTAGAAATGACCTGGGCTCTCTTTGGTGCTTTAAAAAACCTTTTATTTGGTGATCAAGAGCAGATCATTGAAGGTGTGCCAAAGGAATGTTTCTAGGTGTCAGTGGCACTGAGGGGAATCAGTCTTAAAAATAGCTCAGAAAGAGAACAGATCCCTGAGACCCAGTCTAGACACTTTGTTTTTGCAACTCTTCTTTTATTGGCTGGAGCAATAATTCTAATTCCTTGTAAGGTGATTTTTGTCTTCTCAAAGGGTAGGCAAAAAACAATGAAAGCTGCAATGTATTTTCTTTCCTTGGTTCAGCTGGAATTACCATTCTGTTACCCGCTGAAATCACACATGGCATATTTTCCCACAATGCCTCACTCACATGAGTTAAAGGGTAGCATTCATTGAGCTGAATTTAAAGGCTCTAAACAATGTGGTTTCTCTAGAGTCATGTTTAGTGCAACATCACTCCAACTGTAAAGTTGGGCAAGAACAGGAAGTGGAACACAGGAATCCACAGTTTTCCTCTGACACATTCCCACCACACGCAGCCTGTGCTGTCCTGTAACACAGGATGCAATTGCAGTTTGCATTCACGTGCATCTGTCAGAGGATCTAATAGTCTGCAGATGCTCTTGGTGTGATGTATCAATGCAATATGTTCTTTACCTTATAATCAGTGAACACAAAAAATTCAAACTTCAAAAACAGCATATAATTCAAAGCCACATTAGTGTGCTGTCTCTTCAGTTAACGTACTACATACACTGTTGTATTTTCTTATTTTTTGGATGGATAACAGTAAGTGCCTTTCAATATGAAATGGATGTGATTTTCTTTTAATGTAAGCCACTAGCAATGCCACCCCCTCCTTTTCATCATTTCACTAACTGTAGCATGTCAAACTACAATACAATGGGACAGTGAAAACAACATAAAGTGTACACATTCAATGCCAGCAAATTTTAATTTTTAATGAAGGAAAAACCCTCTTCCTAGCTCTGAAAAACTGGGAGGTCCCCCGACTACAAACTCGAAATAGTTCAGAATGTTTTGAAATGCATTTTTTGATATAACCGAGGCATTTTCCGCAAGTCCCGACACACTGTAAAACTAGACTTTAACAAGAACAAGAAACTATACAAGACTCCAGCTGTACCTGTCTCAGTAAATAAACAGATGGGGAAATGGTCCTCACTGTCTGGATACATTTTCATAGCATGACAGCTATGCCAATAGTGATATCTCATTAAAATAAAACAGAAAAAAATCTAAACAAACAAAAGCAAAAGCAGACGCTCATCTCGGGAAAATAAATGTATGTCCGCCTTGCGGTTGATGACTCCGTTTTCCGCATGTCATCGCCTGGCCATTTACCTAAATGTGTAATTGTGAAAGATCACACTTATAATGGGAGATGTGCACAAACGGTCCCAAAGTAGATAGAGAGCAGATGTGAGTTATGAGCTCTGGGGTTGTGTCTCATTACTAATGGTGGATAAACCCAGACAGCCTTGTCCCACATTCATTCTTCCTTTGGATTGACTTCATGATGCTAACAGATATGAATTGTACAAATTATTATGATGAGCTTTAAAAGATTAAAGGCACTTCCTCTGCTACAGGAACACAATGCTTCAAAAATGACTTTAATTCAATCTGACCACAGCGATTGTTCTTTATATATATATACAGGCTCGGGCGTTCAGTTGCCCTCTAATAAATGTAAAAATATTCTGCTAAATCAACAGTAAATTGACATTCTGCTTGAGAGGATAAGCCTCTTCCCCTGTTTGTTATTCTAGCGGTGACCGTACTTAAAATCCCTCAATCATTAAACCCTCCATTAACGTCATTTCTTCTCGGCGGTCGGTCATTTGTCGCGTCCTCAGCATTCTGATTGTCAGACGTTATTTGCTTGTTTATCAGCTTTGAGTGGCTAAGTTTGTACATTTCTGGGTCAGAATAGGGAGGAAAAAAATTCAAAGAGGCAAAGCAGAACTTTGAATGACATTTTGAGGAAATACAGCTGACCTTGTGTTACAGTGACCCAAGTTCGCCTCATGGTTTGACCTGGGGCACAGCTCACTAGATAAAGGAAAATCAGTTTTATTTTTCTCTGCATTTAGCTTATCCCCTGGGGGCAAGGCAGTAAGCAGCCACACACAACACACAGGGAGCTATCAGGGGTCCCCCCAAGTGTTTTGCTCAAACACACACCTGGAACTTTGGATGGGACTTGAACCAGGAAACTTCCACAGCCCAGCCTGAGGTTTTACCCATTAAGTCACCAGGCCACTCAGATAATAGGCAAAGTCAGTGCATGTATAGTGTGTAGGCAGTCACATGACTGTACCGACTTCAGCAGTCACACATTGTGTATAAACTAACAGAGGAGCATGTGATCAGTCTATTGAAACCAAAAGCATTTGCTAAAGGTGTCACCTGCCTCTGTTCTTGATTCACTCTGTCTGGAGCAAATGAAATACCTTCTTGTTCACTGTGTGCACAGGAACTGAAATTTCTTAACTTGCATTTTGCATGTAAAGACACAGGTGACTGTTGGGTCAATGGAAATGAGACTTTTCATAAAAATGTTAATTAAATCGCTGTAGTAGACCCCACCCCCACGAAACAAAAATGCACCAGACCAGAAGAATTGGATGGATTCATTTTATTCAGTTTTAACAGTTGGTGTGACAGACCAATCTACCTCAAAAACGTTTTTAAACACGTCATTAATATTGAATGCATCTGTTGTTATATGGAAAATTAAGGATTGGAGGTCGAGATCTCACCTATTGGTTTAGTCTATGAGGTTTTCATAGATGGTAAACATTGCTGAATGTGCAAACATATCCAATGATGCTGTGTATGTGTTGGAACTTTGATTAATGCACATTCACTAAATACTGGAATGGCTATGAGCAGCTTAAACATTTTAAATGCCTCTGTTTAAACATAATATTTGTTTATATCTGTGTGTTGTGTAACACCAAACACCAGCGTGTATGCAGTGATCGCCAAAATGCACATGCCTTTAACACCAAACAGAATTTTAAAATGTGGCCCAGAATTCTTGCACTAAGAACGTAGAATTGTACTAATTTGTTAGTCTTTGTTTTGACTAATGATGGTTTTGTGTTTGGTTATGCTGTTTAAAATCAGTAAGTAATAGGCCTATTTAGAAATCATTGTTGAGAAAAGAAAACCAAACAAAAACCCACTGAACCCATGAACACCCTTTATAACTGCTAAAATACTCAAATTTGAAACTGAAATGATAATTTCTTTTAGTATAGTTTGCTTTTTTTCCCTTTGAGGTAGCACTTACTGCGTAAACACACACCAAGAGTGCAGGCAGCACGCGTGTGCCTGATCAATATTTCACGTGAGGTGAAGTCTCTCTCATCTGGACCTTCAAGCGTCCCTGAAGCCTGTTTTATGATTTTTCCCAGCTGCCCCGGCTTTTTTTAAGCCCACCTGAGTTATCCAACACCAACCACTTACTTCTGCTTGTCTGCAGGTATCACCACTGACTCTGACTGTCCATTTCTGTGCAAGCAAGTTATCAGCAGCCATTAGGTCTGTGGCTAGTTTGCTGTTTGAAGATACACACTTTCAGTAGACCTATCATTCACACTGAGCTGTATACAGCGATCTGATTATGAATATCCATTTTAGTATTGAGAAACTGTTGTTTATGATAGGGCTGCTGAATATTGGAAAATATTTGTTGATGATATAATTCTTCCATTAACAGTTCATTACAAGTTGTAGAACACATTTCTCTTATTTAATCTGATTCGTAGTCGCTTGCAATTCGAGGGGGCATTCCTGACTTATTTAACCTTTAAGCTGACCACATAGTCAGTGCATTGTAATTTTCTCCATGTTCAAAGACAGGCTTTTGATTATAAAAAAGGAAAAAATATATGTATACGGTTAAATAAATCTTTACATTAGACAATAAATAAGCTTTGAGTTTATAAGGATTTTAGTTATACACTCCGAAATGTGAAGGCTTAGCTTGAAAACTTTGGCTCTTTTATATATAAAAATGAATGCCAGTGTTAGTTAAATTGAAAAATGTCAGTCATGTTGCTATACGTTAAGTACTGTTCTTTTGTCAAAAACACTACTGATGTCCACTGTAAATTCACAAGCTCTGTCATCACAAGCCCTTCTCTGTAGGAGCTTCTCTCCATCCTCTGCTCCATATGAAACAGCTATCCATCTTCTTAGACTCAATGACCACTTGCTCTCAACCCTGCCACACATTTAAAACCTCCCCACCCCTCCTTCCACACTGAAATCTGTTGAAAAATGAAAGATGCATCTATACAAAAGTCTGTTTTCCCTTTCCACAGGTCAAAGAATCCACCAGGGTCATGGTCTTGAAGAAGTGTGTTATTTGGACTTTTCCGAGGGGTAAGTAATGGTCACCGGGTCGGTCTGAACACTGGCCTCTGAAAGCCGTTTTGGTCCCTGTATCAGGAACATAATGAATCGCTCACGTCAGTTTCGGTGGAAGTTGCAAAGCCTTCATTAAAATAGGTCAGGCTGTCAAAATACTTACATGCTCAGTTACTGAAACAGTTCAAGAACCAACATGAAATCAACAGACTCCAAAATCAATACAACAGGGAATGCTATTAAAACATTTCTGTTAAACAATGGCATCATCTACAAAGGTTGGAAATATTGCTCAGCAAATTCAACTGGACTGTGTTAAATGCTTTGCACACACACAGACACGTGCACATGCAAACACACACACACATGACAAGACCACATACTTCTGAGAATTCAAAATGCAGCTACATTCACCTACCAGGCTTTTGAAGAACAGGTGGATAGAGTTCCTCTTCTCAAGCTTTTTGGAGACACTGACGGCGGTGTCGTCACTGATCTGCGTGGCTTCTGACGCTGACCTGTTCTCTGCGGTGGCCTCGGAAGCCTTTGCTTTAGGCACTGCAGCTTCCTGCTTGCTGCTTTTCTTCTTCTCAGCCTCAGTGCTGGGTTTAGGCTCCTCCTTCATCTTGGGGCCCTGGGCAGCCTCTGGCAGGGGGGGCGCCTCAGGTGGCACATCCTTTTTGCTCTCAGGTGCCTTGGGGAATCGGCATGAGGAAATATAGATTGGCATGTTAGCTCTGTATGCCTGGCTGAAAGGGGATGGCATTCTTTGATACACATTTGCAGATGGTGCGCCTCTCTCTGTTTAATTCAAAAACACATATGAGTTAGATAACGCTAAAACATTTAAAACCTCTGGAAAAAACAAAAAACAAATAACATAGCACTGAGTGTGGTGCATATGGTTTAAAAATGAGATTTGTTTTGGGAAACTTCAAAAAGGATTTTGCTAATACTTTGCAGTTTATTAGGATGGGGAAACCATGCAACTCAAATAGCAGAAGAAAGCAGAGGAGAACAGATGTGGCAGAATGTGAGAATTTTCAGTGCTGTTTTGTCGCTAAATGCTGATATGGAGCTAAGTTCACACATATGGTGTCCCTGACCACTGCTTTGTGGCCTGAAAGAAGCTCTCAGTAACTAGTCAAAACTCTAGACATAAGCAACTGATCTGTACTTCCAAGAACACTGCAGGCCATCAGGGGTAGATCATGGGTCAGCCTCAGATTTTATTACTGCTATGCTTTGTGTCTTACTTTTGGAATATTGGAGGTGTAAAGATTCTACCTGAGTTTGCTGTACTTTTTGTGAAACATGAATTTGGGGAAAATACTGAAGATAACTACTTATCTCAATGTGATTTTTCATCATTAGATCACAAGTTAGTGGCTATACCTGAAATTTACACAGACTTAATCTGATCCTATTCATATCACCTGAACCTATTCATATGGCCTGGAGTTGCATCTTATCATCTCCAGTGTTTCAAGAGCTCCCTAAAAAGTACAAAATAAATGATAAAGTCTATACATACATTTTTCAAGATGTTACCTTCAGTAATTTTAGTAAGGGCTGCTCATCACTGCACTTCAACATGCTTTTTTGTTACTTCCTGTTTGCAGTGAACATATGGAGATTAATCAGCATCAACAGCTCGCCATGGCCATCTAGTGGTTGGAAGATGTAATGTGTTGGGGGTGTAAATTGATGCCACTGGGATGATTGAATACATTTAGTGAGATGAGTCATGTTAATGTCTGTCACACATTTTCATTTACCGGTACATCAGTGTTGACAGGGACACTGTTTCCACATGTCGGGGTGGTCTGGACTTTAGATGTCTGTGGGCATTGCGATACCTCAAATTCACATCACTCTGTTATGATCTCACACGTTGCATTTCTTTGTACTAGACTTGCCAAAAATCAGGCTTTCTCATAAAAATACCATTTTTCTTACCTTTGCCTTAAAAAATGAAATTAAATTAGATTTTTTTTTCTCCTGGGGTTTAGGGGTCTCTGACGGTGTGGTAGGAGCCTCAAGTGTGCTTGCCTTTGAAGCCCCTCCCTGTATGAAGAAAGGGAGGAAAGAAGGCTTTGTTACTGGTCAACATTAAGGACCGAGTGATGTCCTTGAGGATTTGTGCAGTGCTGCTGTTTTAAGTGCATGCCTTCCACCTGAAAGTGGGAAAGGGTAAGCACAGAAAGTTACAACCCATAAGAGTAATTTTTCTAAATGCTGTGGAGGAAGTCAGAGAGAGGAAGTATCCCAAACATGCAGGAGTGTGACATGCTGGAGGGAGGGTAACAGGAGCACCCCCTGCGGAGTAAACCCCTAAAGTAGCCAAAAGGACAAAGATGGAGTTCTCCTTCAGGGTTACCTGCCCCTCCTCCTCCCTGTTGTCTTCCTCCTTCTCCTCCTCCTGGGGCACTTCCTTCTCTGAATTCTCCACAACTGTCTGCAGGGGAGTGAGAGCGACGTAAACCGTAATGGCGCGTCGTTCACACGCTGCACACCACAGCGCTCGTCTGCCAGCGTTGGTTGTTGTGCAATATCTAGACCAATGTCCTACTTGGGCTGCATCCTACCAGAAATTATGTCACCTAATAATGCTAAACTGTCTAGATGTGACAGGATGTGATTTCATCAAATATTAACATAAACAAAGATTTTACTTTTTTGTACAGGTGAAAAAATCCAAGCAGAATGATAATAAAGAACAACTGTCTTCACCATGCCAACTTGGTCAAAGCTCTAACAAAGAAAGACTCAGGAAACAAAAGGTTTTTTTTTGGCAGACGTGTTTGGCAGTTTACCTTTTGGTGGAAGAGTTTAGCAAAGGGCCCACTTTTGGGAGGCTTCTGCTTGGTGGAAGTGTCTGCTCCGCTGGACACATCCTTTGGCCCTTCTTTTTGGGTGCTCCTGGAAGTTTTTGTGGACGGCTCTCCTTTGGTTTCTAGTTTAGGTGGCTCTGGCGGAGTTGCTATCTTGGTGGCTTTCACAGCATCCACATCCTGTGCACCCTCAAGAACAGACAGACATTTTAGAATGACAGGGTGTACTATTTATATGATCTATATCAAGCTGGCTGCAAACTAGCTGAGGTGTATATGAAAAACAATTCATACAATGTGTTTATACTTTTTGATACTCTTCAGATTGCACAACTATTAAACCAAACTTTAAACCAAGCATATTAGGCTAATCCATTTCTGAATATGTATAACGTTCTGGGGAACAAATGCACAGAGGCAGTGGCTGAGTCTATTTGCAGAAGGGTTTATTTGATGGAGCGGAGTCAATACAAAGAGCAGACAAACATCAAATAACACCAATTTACTAACATAGGCCAAGCTCTACAAAACACATCTACAAAAACTGGCAGAGGACAGAGGAAAGGAGAGGGTTTATGTAGAGAAGTGTGAGTAATGTGAAACAAGTGACAGTGATGATAAAATTAACTAAGAAGCCTCAAGTAAAAAGGAACGTGAACATGTAGGGAAAAGGAAGGAATAGCAGCACCTAGTGGCCAGGATTTGCCACTACAGGTGCTGTATATGATTATGTTGAAAGGAAATTGTCCTGTTTTGAACAGTAGGCTATTTTTGTAATTATTAATAGTAACATTTAGTATTGTAAGCCATACTTACATTTGCTGTTGCTGGTTGTGTGTCCTTCAGTGACTGTTCAAGGATAATAAAAATTAAACATTAACAACTGGTTTTCCACAAATGTAACACAAAAAGATTCAATTTAAAGGTTTATGTTGAAATTAGTGCAGTTAAAGGACTGTGTTTAGTATATTTAAATTTATGTTTATATGTTATGGCAAAATGTTGTCCTGTGTAAACTGCACCTGACCTCACCATGATGTGAGCTGTACAATGAGCATTGAATTCCCACTGCCTGACTGCACACATTGTGATAAGGGACACTCGGTCATCAGCCACGGACCAGGAAGAGAGTACCTTCTGTCTAAAGAGTTTGCTGAATGCACCCCCTGAGGAGTCCTTTGGATTGGGCTCCGAGTCTTTGGGCTCTGAGGCAGCCGGCCCTGGCGCTTTGGCTGTAGTGTCCTTCTCTGGTTTGGCCTGGGCCTCTGGCTCCTTGGTGCCCTTTGTCTGCTGGGGGGGGGGATGCCAGACAGTGAAGAACATGCCCATGCCTTAACATTTCCCTCATTCTACTCCTCCGCAACCTCTCTATCACTCTGCAGGTTGTTTACCGTGCAGGACAGAGGTGACCTGTCTGCCATATGGCCTCCACTCGTGCCAAAAATCACTCTGGAGGAAGATAAAGAGGGCAGTGCACTCAAGAGTGCCACGGATGTGTGGTGCTATGTTGTCTTAGGCGTTTATAAGAAGCAGGAGTGACATTATGGAATTCAGCAATGGACTGATAGAAGACTTTAAATCTGTGTTAATCTCCTGTTGGTTTCTTTTCAAGCCATGTTTAAAAGCATTTTAGTATCTTAGTTTGAGTCGGTCAAAAGAGATGATAGTTGGCTTGTGTCCAGGGTAGATGGGGAGTCTGTTGGGTCGTACCAAGTAACCCAAGAACCAGGGACAAACCATGAGCACCCACAGAGGTGCCACACCATCGATCTGTTCAATTTAGTGTCATGTTGGAGCTGTGAGTACATGAAGAATGAAGGTCAGAAGAGCTTTATGAAGATGGAGGCCTTTCACCATTAGTTAGCAAAACTTGAAAGCATTGGGAAAAACTCAGGTCTGCTCATCTCAAACTTTTTCCTTTATAGGCCAACGTTTGTTACCGTTTCCTTGGAGACATCAGGTGAGGCTGCCTTTGGAGCTTTACTTGGACTTGCCTATGTAAGGAAAATGAACGAATGATTTTCAAAATTCAGTTTCTTACTTAAGAGTTTTGGCCTACTGTGTAACATGAATTAAGTGTAATATCTGGAGTTCCAGACTTTGGACTTTATGATGTAAACACGTACATTATACAGTCACTCAGTCTTTTGGACGGTTGCGGAAGGCCTGAAGTCTAACCTAGACAACCTAGAGCACAAGGCAGGGAACACTTCAGACAGGATGCAAAACCAAGACCAGGCAAAACACATGCATGCTAATGGAAGTTTGGAGTTCCCAATTCACCTAACCCACACATCATTGGACTGTGGGAGGAAACCAGAGAACCTCTTGGAGGAAACATACCCAAGCAAACTCCACACACGCAACTCAGACAACTAAATTTGACTCCACAACATGGGGGGTGTAAGGCAACAGCACTACCCACTGAGCTACTCCATGTTTTGATGCATTTTTCTTTCATTTCCTTATACAGTGGCATTATTATGCTTAACACCAAAACATCTATTTTGTTTGATGAAACAATCTGCAGCAGAGCAGGCCTTGGGAGTGTAAGACGGAGGGTAAAGGTCAGGCAGGGCCCATGTCCACCGCAATCTACCATGTAAAATGCCCCAACATGTCACAAAAGTGGCCCCCATTGTTTAGCTGTAGCGATGGCCTAGGCATGCCTGTCCGTTACTGCCACATGTCCCGCCTTCAGGCACACCACCCCCACCCACATGCCCCTCCAGAGATCACACTCCAGGCCCACAATAGGCAGACACATTCCGCCACATTCAAAGACATGATTTAGCATGGACCTGGGTCTATTTTAACTCTTTCAAAAGGGCTGGGGGGAGGGAGCATGGGAAGGAATGGCTCTGGGCCTGATTGGGGGGGTGGGTAACAAGGGAAATATAGGAACACAACTGTTGTTTTGTGGATGACCAGTAGATAAGAAGCCTCTGTAGACTGTGATCCTGCTTTTGCATGCTGACCCCCCCCCAGCTATTCCCATTCCGTTTGGCACGTCCTCACGCACACAATGAGGGAGATCGCTGACAGTACTATACAGTCTCAGCACAATGACATCACCCATGTGCTGCTGTACTCTGGATTAATCACCTTCTGTCTCCGCCGTGCTGAATATCCCGCACACAACCGACTTTCACAGCAAGCCAGCGGGGGCCAACAAACAGCTGCCCCCACACAATGAACCGCACAAACTGTGTCATATCACACATAAGGCACATCCAATTATATTCCTTCGTCTTACCAACATTGAATAACTAAAACACTGCAAATAATAAGTCAATACATACTTGTCATCCTGAAAAATAATCTGTGCTATTGAACTGGGAATCTGACTGCATTTAGACAATAGATAATTCTGAGAAATTGGTTGTTGTATAACAAAGGGAGTAGGATATAATATGAATTCTCCACCTTAATTTGGCACAACCACTTTGCATCTACATTGTTTATTCATTTCCTATTGGTTGCCTTTCAGCCAGTACATTTTCATTATCTACATGTTCTCTCAAACCAACGAGGGTCACTCAGAGAGGTGAGTGACTGGTATTGCCTATGGCTGAGCTCCTCTCTCTTCATTATCAGTACACCAGCATTACGCTTTCTTTCTCTCTGTCTCTGACAGCATTTAATTCAAAGGTTGGGACTTACGAACGATTTGAAAAAATTCATCGCTGGACGTGAGAATTCTAGGGCTTCCTCCAGGTGAGACGCTCCCGCTGGGATTGTGGTCGACGCTGCCGGAACCTTCGTCTGACGCTGCTCCCTCCTCGCCGTGGCCACTTACCGACAGATGAGCACGGAGTTAGCTTGTGGGCACGCACTGTAGCTGCGCAGCTGGGATGCAGCCCCTCCGTTCGTTAATCATGGCATTGAGACGCGAGCACAAATATTCGAGCCATGCCACGGCCCACTCGGGGCAGCCCTAACAATCACACCATTATTGCGGCTACGCTTTCTCCACACTCCATTGGTATTCAGCAATGTCTCAGGCCCGGCAGCCAACCATGCCCTCCACTCCCAAAAAAATGCCTGGGCGATGGAGAAACGGCTCAATTGTGATTTAATAAAGTCATCTTACTCCACAAACATGTATTTATACTCAGTACTATTTATGCTGCAAAATAGTTGTCAAATGTCACATTTTACAAAAATACAGTATGGAGATATTTACTGTGAAAACATTTTAACTTGCAATTAATGGTATTGTTAATTTGGGGGAAATATTGAAATAATATATTTATCAAGAGACCACTTAAAAAACATTTACATTTCTATAGTTTTTTATAAGGACACAAACACCAAAGATGTTGGTATTGCACATGGAACATTAATTTTTCTAAATTTAGAATTTTGCAGTTTGTCAAAACGTTAAATGTATGTTGAAACCATAAATGCAAAAATAAGCATATTAACGTTTACTTTCTCATGTTTGTACTTCTAAGTTATAATAACTCTTCCCATTATTACTGTATACATATTAATTCAACATGTTGTCTTGTCCAAGGTAAACTCAGGTTTTCTAAAACTTAAAAAAAATTCCCAGATAACATTTGATTACTTGTAGCTATAAGGTATATCTATTGTTGGAAGCATGCAAAGTGGTGTTTTAGGGGCTTAGTGCTGTTGTGTTGTATTTCTGCAATCAGGGGTTCAAATCCCTGCTAATTCCAAACCTGGCTAAATTAAAAGAGTAGTGTCAGAAAGGGCCTCCGCTGCAAAAAGCTGCTGCGTGATTTGAATGGTGGTTCATCTGCGAGAGCTGACTGACATGGAGGTAAATGAAGCCCTTTTATCTGGGGGGGGGAAATTTTCCACCAAACAAACTTAAATTCCTACTCAGTAGTGGAATATTTTACCAGAGTTTGAAGTTAAGACTGAATTCCAAGGCACTTTAGTAGGGCCTCTTGTGGCTTAGTGTGGTCAGTTCCTTTGCCTTAAACAGCGTACTCTCCGCTACCTATTATACTTTCGTTAGTTATCTCGGCCTACCCTTAGCACATTACCTGAGAGTAAGACAGCAGCATTTTATATATCTTCAATATTATTATGGTGCATTTAATGAGCTATTGTGACAAATATTTAGTTCACTAATTTAAATAAAAATTCATAGAATTTAAGAAATCTCGAAGCACTGCCGATGTTTTAAAGCTTTGAGAGAACCTTTTAATTACCAACATAATCTCTCCCTAGGAGCTATGAAAAGTGCATGTATGTATGTAAGTATATATGCAGTGCATGTATGTATACAGCCATGGTTCCCGTGTGGAGGTTCCAGCATGGCCAGCACTGCTGTCTAACTCATCTTCTCAGCTGGTACAGTGACTCAAACTGTGAGGTGAAGAACCATGCTTGTTCCATTCATTGCTAT
Source organism: Chitala chitala (assembly GCA_025773905.1). Lineage (NCBI taxonomy): Eukaryota > Metazoa > Chordata > Actinopteri > Osteoglossiformes > Notopteridae > Chitala > Chitala chitala. The sequence goes on from JABJVR010000087.1 coordinate 9,670,769, forward strand.
CTGTTGGACATTGGACAATATAAAGAAAAGGTAAATTTACTTCAATTAGCATTACAGAAACACAACCAAAAAAGTTATTAATGTTGCACCAATAACATGACACATAACTGCAGGAAGGAAGAAAATGCCCACGACTATGGAAGAGAAACAGAAGAAGATAATGCTATTAGCATCTGAGTCTTATAGAGAAAGGAGCACTGAGGCTAGAAGTCTGTACAGTACAATATAATCTAATTCGATTGTAGGAGCTTTAATGATGTCAAGCTTGGACTGACAGACTTCAAAGAGCTGAACAAACAGGGGCCAACATCGTGTCTTCTTACTGAATCACAGCCACACTCATCCACAATATCCATCTGCTCAGATTCCACAGTGCTAACAAATCTTGCTAAAGACTTAGTTCTCTGAATCTGATGAGTAGGAATTTCACTGGTGTGTAGACATTAATGCCTTTTCAATTTTATGTTAGCCTATTTGAATTTGAGCTCACTGACCTCCTCAGCTAAATGTGGTTATGTTGCTGTCAGGAGCTGGTGCCTGTGATATTAACAGAAGGATCTTTTGCTCAGTTTTTTTTTTTTTTTTTACAAAATCTCAGGTCCTTTTAAAATTACTTTAAGTAGTGGCAAATAACTCCTCAATGGGTTGTCCTAGGCTTTTGTCCTTAGACTCCACCAAAGAAGTACTTCTCTCCTGAAATGTACACATATCTATTAGTCTCACAGAATATCAGATCTGGTTCAAGTCAAGTGACATGAGCTTACTTACGAAGTCATGCTTTTGACACATTATATTGTGTGCCATTATATCCTTTTGTCCTCAGCAAAAATATGAGGTATGAATGGAAATAAAACAAGGACAAAAAGATGTTTTCTGCTTGACATCTGTTTGTTGATCAAGAATTTTGGCTACTTGACACCAGCAAGAAAAGCCTTCTTTTGTATACACTTCAGAAGCTGGGTGCTGAGTGCAGTATAGAATTCTACCACAGGCTGTAGCTGTGCTGCTATCAGAACCTAAGTTACCTATAATAATTGAAATTCTACATTCAGACAGCCACTGGAGTGACTCCAAAGGGGGATATTTTGTTTGTCTGTTTTGTTTGTCTCTCTGAGTAATTCTTTCAGCTTCTCTTCTGTGGTATTTGACTCTACCTTGTTTTTCTTTCTTGAACGTGTGTGTTGTTCTCTTGTCCCAGCCTGGCTTACATTGTCTTTCTTTCCCAGGAAGCCATCCTGAATACAGCTAATACAGTCCCTGCATAATGGTAAATTTCTTCTCTTCAGCATATGCTATGCTCTGTCATAACACAGTTTGTGAAGAAAAAAGTGTATACTTTATTTAGCACAGTATACATATTCAAGAGTTACAAATGTGGCACTGTGAATACAACGGAAAGACATTTCAAGTGTAAAAATGTACATGTGCAATCTATGCAGATTTTTGCATGTAGAGAAGCAAAGGGTAATTGAGGATAGATGCAAAAGCATGAAATATAACTATAGGAAAGATGTGTGAAACAGAGAGTAGTTGCTGATTTATGGGCTCAAGGCAAAGCACAATAACAGGAAAGGGAAAAGATCAGTGTTGTCTCATAGATCTTGCAGTTGTTTAACGCTATACCATTAGTAAAACATGTACACTATATACTTGCTTAAAGAAGGTAATACATTTTTATTGAAAGACAACTTTCAATAACAAAAAAATTTGTTACAGTTAAAAAAATAATTTGTTAGCAATCCCCAAAAGGTTCTTACAATATAAAAAATAAAATATTGCACAGTGGTAATTAAATCCAAGATAAAAGTTTTCCAACAATATAGCCAGTTATAACGTAGTATACTAACAATAATAACAATCATATTATTATTATTATTTTAAAAAACGATAACTTTATTTTGCAAGACAAGAACAGGCCACAAGGAAAAGCTTATTCCTGCTGGTCTGCTGACTGCTGTCTTTTGAACAAATAACCAGTTATTTCATTGCAAGCTTTAAGGAGACATTTATGTATGGTACTAATATATTATCAGTAGAGTGGCTAAATATTAAACATCAGGTTGTCCCAGCATAAACCTCTGCAGTTGCATGTAAACATGTATAGACCTTTTCCTCCACCCACATTTAAAGTCCATAGCCCAGATTGGTTCTGATTGTAAGCTTATTCTATCTGTTCTGGTACCACAGGCTGCGGAGCTTTTAGTTTTTCACGTTTTGATTTAATATCTATGATATCTAATGGAACAGTGAGATGTCTGTTTAGCTATATGAATTATATATGAATATATCCACAGCTTAACTGAATTACTTCTTGAAGAGCCTGAACACGGGGACCTTTTCCTTAGCATTGTTCTTGGGTTCCACCTCCTTATCTGGGACAGGAGGTGATAGGGCACTGTCCGGTACCTCTGTGGGAGTCTCAGTATTGTCAGACTTCTGTGACAGATCCACCTGAGCTCTATCTGGTTGTGTTTTGATATCCACTGCTGTGGGTATCTCCTGTGTGAGAAACATCAGCAGGATAAAACAAAGGATGGTAATATTATGGGTAAAAATCATTACAGTACTGAAAGAAGAATCACCATAATTTAATTTTCAAACACCTTCTGCTTAAGAAATATATATCATATAAATAAAAATAACAGTCAATAGAAATATTGATATTTTCTTTTGGTATGAACACAAAATGATAAACATCGTCATAATGAACATCTGAGATGATTCAGTATATGATTGATCAATGTACCCTCACCCATCAAATTCACTTGATTTCAACCTGTATCACCTGGAAAATCAGGTGCTACTTTCCACTGAAATTCTCCACTGTGCCCCAATATGAAATGTATTTTACAAAACATATTGGAATATGAGACCTGAAATATTTAACACTTTGGCAACCTAAAGACTTGCAACATGTTATAAAATTATGTACAGAAGGAATTTGTCAATAAGTGTCCTCAATAAGTACTAGTACTGTACTTTGAAGCAAAGTTATGACTGCAGAGGTATTTAAATTTATTTCTTTGCTCTGCCTGCATTAACCTGAGGTACAAGGTATTACTGTTGATGTACTTACACACTGAAGGCCATTTGTGGACACTGTAATTTCAAGAGGCTTCTCATCTCCAACTGACCCATCTTTTTCCACTGTAGGTGGGGGTACCTGAATCTTGGCCTCTGTTTTTTTCTTGAAGAGGTTGAACAAGGGGACCTTTCCCTTAGCATCTACCTTGGGTTCCACTTCCTTATCTGGGACAGGGGGTGATGGGGCACTGTCCGGCACCTCTGTGGGAACCTCGGCATTGTCAGACTTCTGTGACAGATCTACCTGAGCTCCATCTGGTTGTGTTTTGATATCCACAGTTGTAGGTATCTCCTATGTGAGAAACATCAGTGAGACAAAAAAAAAATATTATCAGTAAAAATCTTTACTGTACTAGAAGAATGACCATAAATGCCAAATAACCTTATGATTCCACAAACACCTTCTGCCTAGATTTCATTTATATGAATTTATAATTTCTTTAGGTTATGTAATGCTTTGAGTATATATTTCATCTAATAATTTCCAAACAAATTCACCAGAGGTAGTTTTCTGGTATAAGATCTGCATGAAATGTCAAAACTTGAACACTTTAATACAGTATACAGTCAATCAATGTGGCCTCATCCATCAAATTCATTATAGCACCTTGTGCCTGTCACGCCCTTTTCTGTCCACTCGGTCTCACCTTTCTACCTGTTCACTTTTGTTTCATGTTTATTTCCCTGTGCACTCTCTTGTTTCATTGGACTCACCTGTTCCTCATTTCCTTATATTCCCTATTTAAGCCCTGTCTTTCTGTTAGCACATTGCCAGCTGTTGTAGCCCTGTGGCTCTGTAAACGTTCTGTGTTACTGCTGGTTCTTTGACTATGTTTACAGATACCTTCTGTATATGATCTTATCTGAATAAAGCCCTTCTGTGTGTAGACTCGAACTCACTTCCATTCCTCCTCACTATGTTCTCATTACATTCATCACCTGACTTCAGATAATCTGGCCTTGCATTCTGTAACAATTGACTGTTTTGTACCAACACATTATAATAATACAGTGGAACCTTGGATTGTGAGCATAATTCATTCCGCGACAGTGCTCGTAAACCAAAACGCTCGTATATCAAAGCAAATTTTCCCATTACAAATAATGTAAAATCAGATGATCCGTTCCACACGTCCCAAAATGTTCATATAAACATTGTTTTTGATGGTATTTTTTGTACAAATTATTGTCCCTAATATCACAAACAAATAATGATTAATAAAGACAAGACAAGATTAATGGAGACAAGAGGGAGGAGGAGGGTTATTGCCTGGAAGGAGAATCTCCTTCCATGAGAACATTTGGAATCCCAGGAGTTCTTTCTCTTTAACGACTTTCACTAACACTACCGGTTTCAATTAATTTACGCTTTTTGGATTCACTGTCATCTTTTGACTCACTGGAATGTCTTTCCTTTCGTTCATATTTAACATGAACCTTTCCAATCCCAGCATACACAAAACGTTCACATAACGTTAGCTAAACGTTTAGGGAACTTTAGGAATGTTTACCTGATGTTTAGCTAACGTTATTTGAACGTTTTGTGTTTGCTGGGATGACACTCGCTTTTGCCTCCGTTTCAGGATTTTGCAAAAATGTGACACTGACTGTATTGTCCTTAAACACATCCGTCGTTCGTGCTGCTACAGCCTTATTCGGGTGCTGCTTTTCTACAAAATGTTGTACTGCTTCCCACATTTTGCACA
>JABJVR010000087.1:9675658-9706819 GCA_025773905.1 Chitala chitala
AGACATGGCAATGTTACCACAGATAGCAACTCAATTAAGGGAACTACAGTATATACAAAAGTAGTATGATTTCAAAGTGATCCATCCTAAATCAGTGGAGATTGTCTCAATCTGTCATGATGACAACAATCTGCATTAACACTGTATTCATGGCATCAATTCACATTCAAAAGCACAAAGTACAGAGCCGAATAAATAAATAAAATCCCAGTCACTGTATGTAGAACAGAATATAAATGCCACAGATTCCAACACATGATGCTTCAGATATTGTTAAAGAAGGCAGCTTGGGGACATGGAATTATTACACTGCACTGCTACTGCTGGAAACAATATAAGACCAGTGTCTGTAGGAAGTACATCAGAGCAGGTATTAGGTGATATCTTGTGGGAGTCTGACCCAAGACTTCCTGAAGAGCCTGGTCTGAGTCCTTTCACACGTGACACTTCCTGACACTGACGTTTAATAGCTGAGTTTGCCAGTGTGTGCTCTGGCCCTTATACCACGCAAGTCTGCTGCTAAGACTTAAGCCAGCGAGTACAAACAACTTCACACTGCTGTCGCCTGGACTTTCACCTTCCAACACACTGACATGGAGCTGCTTTGATAAGCCTGGCATTTTACTTCCTGGCATTTTCCTCTATCTCTTCTATATCAAATGTTAATCAAGCATGACATTCAGGAGATCAAATTACCTGGTTTAGTGGTTTTTTAGTGTATTAGTGGATGCCGTAGTCAGTCAAGCAAATCACGCTCACACTCAGGTGATGCAGAAATGAGGGATTAATTGACAAACAAAATTAAACACAATCCAAATCAAGTAGTAACAACATAGTTTACTATGTCAGTCCATACTGGGTCGCAAACTACTCCATTGCAGACATTCAGATTAAGCAAAATACAAAGTGATGAAATAAACAAATGCTTTAGCGTGATTTTGACCAGCATTCTGAACACCTAAAATAATATATTAAGGTAATCTCGTTGTGTACAAGAAACTTTACTACATGTGAAAAGTGCAAAGCAAACAGTGCTAGCAAAAAAATGTGTTTGATTATGTAGCACAAGGACACACCTAACTCTGCTGGGATTTGAAGTGACAGATTTCCAGTTTTATATATATATATATATTTAAGCATCCATACGTACACACACATATATAAAAGGTATGGTGTGTCCCTTCCCAGGTCATTTAAACTACATAGATGCATTTTCCATTTTGAGCAAATGATGACATATATTTAAACTTGTATACTATTTATTCCATTTAAGGGAGAGTAACAGACAACAAAATCCAATTTATCCCTCGCTGTTTCCTTTCCTTGAATTACCCCTGAAAGCTTAAACCTTTGTTAGCTTCATGCTGTATATCGCACTGGGAATAAAGGAGAAGGGAAACAGCGAAGCTGGCCTTGCGTGAGGAGTTTTCACAGTGACTCATCCTTAGGAAGCCAGCAGGCCTGGACAGGAGGCACCAGTGGCTGCAGCTCGTGGCCGACACTGAATACCTCTATGCTGTCGGTAACGCCGCTGCTCTGAAACCCTCTGCGTTCTCATTAAATTGGTGCAGGAAAAAAAACTAAAACATGCCAATATTGTCTCCTCAAACTGCCTAGGGAGAAACTGTGACAGAGCAGCTCAGAGAAGCGTTTGTGTACATGTACGTGGTGACGCAGGCCCTCGAGAAAAGCTGCAATCTAATACAGATGGAACGTTAACTGTCATCCATTTCATTTTTTTGGCATTAGACCACCGTGCGTAAATGTGGGAGGCAGTCTACAGGATTTCAGCTGAATGGAAGTTAATAATCTGTACTCTGAAAACTGTCTATTGAAATTACACATCCTTTTCTGTTAGTAAAAAGGTGTACAAAACAGCTTTAATGTCGAGGGATCTCATATCAAGTGGTGTATGCTGTCACCCTACAGGGATACATGTTTATCGCACTGCGGTACTTTCTGTTCTACACCATATGTTTGCCAACACTGCATATTCATGCCCAAACCCACCGGTGACCTCATGACCCTTTCTGGTTTCCTGTAACCTCAATATTATTGAACATCTGATGCAACAGCTGTTGCCTCATTCCTCCTCTGTTTCCTATTTGAATAATAAAAAAAGGACACCATTGTAATTAAATCAAATCGCCTTACTTTTTTTGGAATTCAGAAAACAGAATAAACAACGGCACAAATGAATGTTCCTCGCTCTATCAGTATTTGAATTAATTTGTCTTGGAAAGAATTTTAATTAGAGCTTAAAGCATGTGAGCATGAAAGTGAGGCACGTCTTTCAGCAGCTCTGCTGTGAGAGCTCTGCTCCAAGGGCTCACTCCTCACATCTTCACCAATGTTCAAGTTCTAGTCCTGTATGCTGAAGTAAAATACATGTTTTTGAGCTCATCCTATCTCAGGAGAGTTCTGTGCATCCATTTACAGACATGTGCTGTACGCCCTTAACTAATGTTGGTCCATGAGCACTTCGTGCAGTTAAAGGAGGAAAACGATATGGAGATCTTCCTCTAAATTCTCATATACTAAAAGTGTAACAGCTGATGACACTTACATGGGTTCGTGCCTGTTGCATTCTTAAAATATAATAAATTGTATGGTAAGCTCTGTTAGGAAAATTAGTTGGTACAAATGAAATATATAAAAATGGACTAAAAAAATAGTGCAAAAAGAAGGGCGTGTTGTATAAATGCTAAATTACACATATAATCCTCCATGGACTAACTCTGAGAACACTGATCATGTTTGTAACAATTCATACATCCATTATTCTTATCCTTTGCAGGGACACAGGAGACCTATTTGAGGTATATCCTAGACAGGGCATCAACCCATTGCAGGGTACAGACACCCACACACTAAGGGAACTCTAGCTGTCCCAATCCACCTGACATGCACGTCTTTAGGCAGAAATCGAAGAGCCTGAAAAAGACTGACATGTACCCTATGCACAAGGAGGACACATAAAGACCACACAGTGTCAAACCGGAGTTGAACCCACAACCCTGGATGTATGATTGCAACAGTGCTACCTACAGAATCCCCATACTAACCCCTACATACAACAAAAATACATTTTTCTAGCTAGAAAAACAACTTATAACCAGAGAATGTGTCAAAAAAACAAATTCACAAAAACACTTAAACACGTTCTGGATGTTTTTAAGTTTTACTGATAAAATTTTCACTTGTGTGATGTTGGAAATGTGATGAATCTGTCACATTTTCGAAAAGTATCACACTAAGCATAAAGTGGGATGTTTGCTTATTTGTTCTTTTCTCCAAACCGTGCGGGAGCCTGGAGCTCATTCTGGGAGCCATGGTGCTTAAGATGGATGGTCCCATCAGAACACACACACACACACACACACACACACACACACACACACACACACACACACACACACACACACACACACACACACACTACAGAGTCTAATTCACTGTGCCACTTCATAAAAACTGCATGTCATTAAATGGAGGGAGCAGCCTAGACCACTGAAATGCATGACTACAAATGACAAAAGCCGTCTCAATCAACCTTGTCATGAAGCAAATAAGCAGGAAGACACTTGTAGATTTGGTGTTCAGTTTTTTATTCAAATGTTTTAAACCTACATGATACGGTACATGGCTCCTTATTGATATAATCTGAGTTAAACAATTCATGTCAGAAATTTGTAACATAAATGTGTTCGTTGATGGAAATCACCACCTCCATGCTTATGAAACTCATGTCTGACATGCGTTTTTGTTATGCGTGTTTCTGTTCAGTCTGGGAGATTTATCCCCATCAATAACCTTTTGTGTATGAGTGTATGTTGTCATCAGTCTTTTAGATAGATACGACATGCTCTTGAACATCCTTCATTCCATTAATGTTTGTAATGATGTCAACATAGAAAAGTCTCAACTCATTCTGAACATCTAGGTTGTGTAACATCATCATTAAACCACAAAGCCCAGCCTATAACAGCTGTGTCCTACTATTGTTCTACCTTCATACACAGCATCCAAAAGGTCATAGCCATTTTTTGCTGAGACCACTGCATCTGCCTTCTAGCTAGATGTCCACAGCATGTACTGAGATCTTCTAGAAGACCACTGCCCAGGTTGTCCTTGAAATCATTACATCACAATTGTGCTTCACACTCTCTCCATCAGTTTGAAGTTTTCATGTTGCATATGTGAAGTTTTCGTGTTACACACTAGAAATGTAGGACCATCTGACCTTCAAGATGTCATCTGGCCAGACATCATCACAAGGTCACTATGGTCTGCTACCTCAGGTCAATTCCAGTTGGATGGAAACATCCTATCAACTTGCACTTTTCAAGAAATAACTCAGTGACCTGCACTTTAGGTCACATATGCATTGTGAATTCAGACAGCATCATTCAGTGCATTAAGTATTTCATAATCAGTCTCATTCAATGACTTGTTAAAATGGACAACAGCTTTTTCATGTATATTCACATATATTTTATACAATTCAAGTTTAATCTCATCTTGATTTACTTTAATCTTTAAATTGTGTGAAGCCTTGTCAAAATGTCTATTTTGCTGTGGCTATGCAACGAAACTAATAACTTCACTCTATTTTTTAAGATTTACATTTTTTCCTTAAAGTGGCAAATTTCTGCTGAATAATATACATTCACACTATGGCTGCTAAATTATTATAAATGATTTTGCTTTGAGTTCATTTGTTCATTAAATGATTCTGTGCAAAACTGTTCTCACATTCTAATTATACAGTTGCCTGTGTGACCTCTGTCTCCTGTTTAGTGCACAATCCTGTATTTGTAAGCAGACTTTTACATTAAATTGGACAAAAGTGCCTGTCAAATAACAAAATGTAAATTAATAGTAAAGATCTGCAAAAAAAAAAGCTTTAAGGGGTTGCTGTATGGATAGAACCCAAGGCCACGCACAGACATTTTTACAGGCAGTGGCTTAGGTATAGCAAAAGGAGAGCACCCCCCCCCCCCCAAAAGAAAAACACATTCTCAACATTTAGGCACCGTAACAGCAGCTTCTCCTGCAGCCGTATCAGGTTCTCCAGGAATTGCACCATAGAAGACTTTTCAAAGAGATTTTAGGGCTCTCTCCCTTTGCTTTGAACCCATCTTTGCAAAGAGTCACTTGTTCTGAATGCCTGCCTTAGCTCTTTCTCTCTGTATCACTGTTGCTTGTCTTGGGTTAGCATTTTAACAGTAGGAACAGTGTCCACTAGTAAATATTAATTTTGAAACATTAAAATATTACCTGAAATGTACAAATTATTAATCAAGTATTGAATCCTGCTTTCGTTAGCCTGTCACACCATGTATGTTGCCATGGTAAAATGAACAATACGAGCTGAATATTTTCATTTAAGTAAGTTTTAAGCTTATTAGAAAAATCAAGCTGAAGTAATTAATCCTAAAAACTAACTATGACTGACGAGTTTATTATTAACAGGGGACTGGCACATTGTAAAACTACTAAATTTGCAAAACAAAGTATTTTAGACTTTGTTCAATTAGCTTAGCTGCCTTAGCTATCTTTGTAGACATTGATATACCGCTGTAAATAATGTAAGATTACTTTGCCATTCAAAACGCAAACATGATATTAACAGAATAATTATTTTAAACAGGCCACACGCAGTGTACAATTTAGTACTTCGGTGATGTCTGCTCACCTGCAGAAAACAAAATGGTCTGTGAGTTTAGAGAACTGAAGACCTCTGATCAGAGCGAATACTTTAAATGCATGTGACTGAGCACCCTTGCGTACAGCACAAGAGACGTATGGTAAGGGGTGAGTCAGACTGCCGCCGTGTTCAATACACCGTCCCCTGCACATGCCTAACAGAAAATATGCAAACGGCCTACAAAAAAAGTAAACAGGTAAAGGAATTTTGGGGGTTATACTGGACTTTTCTTTGGGAAAAAGAACGTGGATACATGACATACAAAATTGAAAGAGTGCTCAACCTCTGAAGGACTTATTCCAACCCCAAGTAAAACAATGCATTCAAAGAGCTGAACTGCAGACAAGTATTCCCTTGAAAAAGTTATGGGGACCACTTCCAAAATGTCATTTCAGTAATAACCAGGATTTAATTCCTATTCTATATTTTTAAAAGACACAATTCATGTGGAATATGCAAGTAATTGCTTTTTATTTGCCAGCTCATGGTAATCTTCAGCGTGTGCCCTACTTTCACAGTATCATGTGGGGATTAAGGCATAGCTGTCCACAAATATAAATATATATATATATATATATTTTTTTTTTATTTATTTTTTTTTTGTTAGACTCATTCATTTCTTAACCAGCACTGGAGCACAAAATAGCAGCTCTATTTAAAATGTCACTTTCACTCTCTATCAGAGCCTCATTCCAGACTGTATGTAGGCATACCATAAAAATAAATAACTTATGCATGAGACTTTAGCTCAAGCCAGCAAAGATAGAGGAAAATAATAGTTTCTCCTGCTCCAGACTCAGTTCAGTCCAGTGAATGCAGGTATTCACTCATTCACTGCACAATGCGATGGAGAAGTGACAGATTAGGCAACGGGAGTTCAGTTAAAAACGTCGTCAGAGCAGAGGTGAGTCATGCTTTACAGTCATGCTTTCACAAATATTCCATGACGGATAACTAATCATCAACTGTTCATGTAAAAGTCTGAACGTCACCTCATTTGTGGTCTCCACTGACCACATTTGATTGCTGTGACCAGAAGAGTCTGAACCACGCAAGGTAGTGGTATTTCACAACCAGTTCAGATGATAAATATGATAACATTCCAGTTGATCTTATTTACTTTTACCAGTGAAATCCCTACTATTACCATTTTTCTGAAGCACATGAAACACTATTTTGTGTGTCAGTACGTAACTACCATAATGCATAAATATAAAAACCAGTTCTGCCCATGATAACTTTACAGCAGTTTTAAAATTCAACACTTGAACTTTCTTCAACAACATTAAAGTGGTCTGCATTCCTCACCGCGGTTACTCGTTTGCACTGGCGTTCACTAATGCAGTGAAACATGGCCAGCGCTCTGCACACCTGTCCAGCGCTCTGCACACCTGGCCAGCCTTGTTCCTGCGGCGGACTCTGCTCAGCCCCCTCGCAACGTAACCCGGAGGAAGTCAGGTGCGCGATTCTGCCAGCGCCCACAGTATAAATGACTCCACTTTCTTTTTTCACGCTTATCTGACTGTATATATTGCTTATCAACATACCAACAAACTACCCTGCAGTAAATTATGCAGCTGCAGACTAGAGAGGCGTCCTTTGCGCACTTGGAACAGTAGGACCGTTTTATTCACCACTCCACTACAGCCTCATTTTACAAACTTGCAAGCCACCTAAAATTGCAGGAAATAATTCCCAAGATGCAAACATAACCCGATTCATTCGGTGTGTGTAATTTCAGATGGTTCGTAATTTGTTTTATAATTTTCCCATCTTTTATTTCCATAGCTGCCTCTGAACTTTCTCGGCCGTTTCCTCTCCTCGTGAATTGGTTGCTTTTAGCCCAAAAGGTGGCAATGGAAGTGCTTAATTAATTCTGAAATGAGTCTGTTTTGATGGCACATGTCAGGAAGTGTGGGCAGAGGGTTGGGGTGTTATAATAATACAATATTATACCTATGAGAAATTTATTTATTACCCTACATGTACAGGGGAATTATGCTAACTGGATTACATTGCTAAGTATTGTACAAATCAAACAAGAGATAATAGTACAGTTAGTAATGCTGGATGTTCATGACTACCAAAATTATACAATTACCTTAAATATAAGCTAATTATGTATCATTAACATTGTTGTTGTTTTGTTCTTATTAGCAGTATAGAAGGATACAGGCTTTATTTTAAAGGGAGAAAGCTTTATCCAAATAATTGGTGTTTGTACAAATACCTGTACTGCTAAATGCACAGTCCAAGTAACGTCAAATTGAAAAACAATGTGTAAAGTTCTAATAAAAGAAATAAGTAGAAATACAGCCAGTGTAATTTTGGTAAGAGTGTTTTTATCAAGCACTATGTGAAGCCTTCAAGAAGTTAGGCGAGCCATTATTTAGCTCATATAGTGAAGGTGTAAAACTTCCATGGGGAGCCATTTCTGTGCTTCTGTTCTTATAATTGGTTGTACTGATCCAATTAGTACAAGTGTAATTGCTGCTTTCCTTAAAAACTGCTAAAATTATAGTGTTTATTAGGTATTGGTGAAGTTGTAAAGTGAAGTAGTGATCTATACCTTTGGGTTCTCAAGTGGGGGTACTAGTATCCTTGAGGGTGCACAGCAGCACCCCAGGGAGTACTTTACAGAATTAAAAAATTTGACAATTAAATATTTTATTAGTCAAGTAAACTCAAACTCCCTTGAAAAAAATTACTTTCACAAATTTACAAAGTACACATAAAAAAACCTCTGGAGGTGCTAGAGAGAAAAAGACTCTACAAGAGGGGGTGCACCAGTCAAAATGATATATACATTATCCACAAGGTCAGTTAGCTGGAGTTAAGGTGACACCAGACTGTGACAACAAGAACAGCATACTAGTGTGTCTCTTCTGGGCCAGACCACCACCAGCAGGGGGTTGTCTTGGAGTTCATCCTGTAGCCGTAATGGTCTCGGGTCACTTGGTGCCCTAGGCAAGATGCCCAGGGCCGGATCTGTCCGATAGTCTTGTCGAACCATAGTGGTGCATTGAGCTCCAGGCAGCCGGGTGCTGTCATTCTCATGAAAAAACTACCTATCTTGTTTACAAACAATAGAAGAGGTACTGCTATAGATATTTGTAGGTCATGCCCAAGAGCCCAAGAAGAAAGTGTTTTCAAAACTGACGTGCTTCTGTGCTTTCAAATATGTGTTTTTGATGCACAGCCTGATTTCCTTTTACCAACAGGAGTCACATTTCAGAACGGTAGTGCTGTAGTTTACAGTTAATTTTTTTTTAAAACTGTCAGCCATCAAACTCAAGAAAAAAAAAACCCAGTATAGTCAAGCGTTGGTTTCTGTGCTCTTTTACGTTCTCCTGTTTTTACCTGCTTAATCACTGCAGACAGTACAGATTCTGCTCTGCTGCGGTACTGCACACCCAGCGGCAGTGGGAAGATATCGGTGAGCTGACCGCTAGATACTGGAAAACATACCGGACCAGTTCGATTTAGTCTTTTGAGACCTACGTGGTTACTGTTCAACATGAGTAGCTTTAACATACCCGCATGACAGCACCCATCTATTGATACTTATTGAGATTCACTGGTTTCATTGAATTGCCAGTCTCTGTGGCACAAGGCTTGTTGTTGTGCTCGACCTGTGAGAGTTGTTTCAAAAACAATGCCTGGAAGCTATAGGAGAAAGACACATGTTTCAGTGGATATAAAGGCACAGTTCATTGCCACAAGGGAGTGTGAATAATTAGACACCTACTTTCACAGGTAACACCAGCCCTGTAGCCAGGGAGGATTGTCAAATTAACAACACATGCAAACTTTTTAGCTTCAATGTCACACACCCCTACAGCGTTGTAAGTGGCAAGGCAGAGTTGTCATTGGCTTTTATTATCATCTTGTAAATGATAATCAGAATACAGAATACACCGTATGCATTCCTACAGGGGCTGGAAGATGTGTCGTGGTAAACTTCCAGCGTTGTCAAGGTTACGGCACAGCACACCTCGAGTGGCAGGAGTTGCAGCAGGGAGAGTGACGGAAACAAAATACCACCCGAGCTAACGTCTGCGTGACACACGTCAGAGACCACACAAAGCCGTGAGACCTTTTGCGCGCCGCTGCAAAAAGCCAGACGCACGGTTTAAAAAGGCACGGCGGAAGGTCGGTGCAGGTCTCTTCGGCAAGATTCTAGCTTAAATTGATAGGAAGCAGAGAGCTTAATGAGGCAAAGCCATTTAATCTCACAAGGCAGAGGCAGAACTGGAAAAAACAGCCGCCCAATGCAAATGAGAGAGACTCCTGGCCTCAGAACAATTGAGGTGATGTGTGATTTGACTAAATCCTGTACCCGTGGGGTGAAATTCGTATAAGTATGTTTGCAACCACAGTTGGCTTCCTCTTATCAAAGGCAAACCACCAACTTCCAGCTGGATCTGCACTGAATAGTCTAGTTAAGAATATACAAACTCTCACTCTAGTAGCCTTCACCTTGTTTTGTTCAGCATTTACAGCGTATATCTGAACAGTGTAAGAAAAAACACTATATAGGTCATAGCACGCAAATGTCAGCAGATACATGTTAAACACAGTATAGGTGAAATGAAATCAAATTTATTTAAGCACATTTAAAATTACATGAGGTGGCACAGTGGCATGGTGGTTAGCCCTGTGGCCTCGTACCTTAAGGCCTCGAGTTTGATTCCTGGTCTGTGTACGTGGAGTTTGCATGTTCTCCCTGTGCTTGGTGGGTTTTCTCCAGGTTCTCGCTTTCTTTCCACAGTCCAAAGACAGGTGGGTTAGGTTGATTGGTGTCTCCAAATTGCCTGTACAGTGTGTGCCCTGCAGTGGGTTGGCACCCTGCCCTGGGTGTCCCTTGCCCTGTGCCCTATGTTTCCTGCAATGGGCTCCAAGCTTCTTGTGACCCTTCACAGGAATAAGTGGTATAGAAGATGAATGAATAAAATAGCACAGAGTCAATTGACATGCTCAACGCTATGATGAGCAACAAACATACCTGTATTTAAACCACAGTATATTTTTTGTTTCAGGTTTTATCCATCGGATTATGTATCGGTATTCAGTCACTTTAACTCCTGTTAAGGTGCAAGCATCTAAAACACACACACACACACACACACACACACACACAAAAATCCAACAACACATTAAATGTACTGTATTCTAATGCACACTGGTAATATGCGCGCACTTTCAAATTTCTTTTCCTGACTCAACTTCCAGGAGTCGAGCACATTTGTTTTCGTGGCGCCGAGCTCTGACAAGCGCATAGTGTGATGCAGGGTCACAATGAAGAATAGCTCAGAAAAGGCTGACAAAAGGAGCCTATATATTCGTTGCTTGGAAAGTAATATCCCACTTTAGCTGCGTCTGAGCGCCTGTATTACAATGATCACGCCGTGCATTCCGTGGTGCGTTGCCATTATACCGCAGACACGCTCTTTTGTTTGCCAGAGCATTGTAGTGCACGTATGTATAAATGACATTATCATATCATAAATAGCAGCTGTCAGCCTATCTTGACTGATTCATAGTATTTTGACTGTGAACGACAGAACAGTGCGCGGAAACTTTAGCGAGAGGATATTTTCTGGTCCTAGACCACACATCTGAGCAAAGAAGACGAATGGGACGGACAAAAGGAATGGGAGGAAACGTGCCATAAAGTTGACAGCACAACAGTAAAACCATTCAAGGGAAAGAGCACACAGACGTCTCAGGCACTCAGAGGGACAAGCTAAGAGCCGCTAAGAGCAGCTGGTTCTGTCTAAAGGAAACATAGGTGTGACTAAACTCATCCCAGACAAGCAAAGATGTTGACAGAGGCACACTTGGATGCGGTCTAACCACCAGCGGGTGGAGGGATAGACTTTCTTGCTTTGCGCTAATGTTTGTATGTTCCACATTAAGAGCAGCAACTGAGTAACAGTTGCAAAAATCCACCATAAACAAATGAGTGTTTTAAGAAGAGTTCAGTTGTCATGTCCATTATGAATGATGATCCTTTAAAAAACTTTAAAAGTTTGTCTCACTTGGATTTCTATGTAATAACCTAGGAAAGCCCTCACACCCCACAAGAAATATATCCACCCAAGTGAGAATTTTGCTGCTCTAAAAGAAATCAGGCCTATAAAGGTTTGGTGGTGCACCACAATTTTCACAGTGCCCCGTTTTAACACAGGACCAGATCATCCTCAGGACGAAGGCATAAGATTTTCAGGATGAGGGTGCTCTTGTGGGCAGCCGCAGCTTCGGTGATTTGATTCCAGCGAGAGGAATGGCGCCATCAGGCTTGATATTCGTCTGCCTCCTCGGTGACTTTGATGGGTTTGCCAAGGTCCTGTAATTTCAGCACCCTTCATGACAAATGATGAGAGATTTGCTGCGTGAAAATATTCCAGCACCCCAGGGAATTGTCGGAGGCAAAGGATGTACTGTCGTACAGGGTTTCTGACACTGCACTTTAAGTGGAATCTGCCATCCCGAGTTTGATGGAAATCATGACGGAATCGCGTCGTTCCATGACAGGGCCGCCGGGCTGCATCCTGAGAGGGGCTTTAGTGACTTGAGACCAAATGCCCCAGCAGTGTAGCCGCAGTGGCAACCTTACACTTACACGAGTGGCTGTGAAACTGATACTGCAAACATTTGGAGTGCAGAGACGTAGTTTTAAATATAAACCTTGCAGAAAGTCCCTTAAACACAGGGGTTGGTTCGGTGTCACAACGTTTGCATATGAATGCCGTTTAATTTTCTAATATCAGAGTTCCTTGTGGTGCAGTTTCCGCAGGCTCCCTGTGCCACAGAGGACGGTTGCCAAGAAAGACGTCCTTTGAACGGAACCTGTTGTAGGCACACACATCCCTCTCCATGACATAACAGACAGCTAATCAGAGACCAAAAAAACCCCCAGACAATTTTACACTCGTCAATAATATTCGTGCTTTAAATAATAGCGGCCGGCAATAAAGAGGAATGAGGTGTGGGAGAGTTATCATTCGGAGAACACGTTTGCCCAGAGGAGCAGTCACCCCACATGACGAGGCATCCCAGAGTGCAGCAGCACAACCCTGATCTCTTCAGTTTAATCTCCGCCGCCTCCGGCACGTCGGAAGGTGGGTCGAGGTGGGCGGCTCTTAAGTGTGATAGATGGAGTTTAGTTTAGTGCAGCCGTTGGCTCATTTTCTGTCCCAGTACTTCCCAAGGGAGTGGGGGGGGGAGGGGGGTTGGTGCATGAGACTGAATCGCAATATTGTTCCTGGTTTAAAAAAAAAAATAGTAAGAGACTGTCGCCTTCCAGTCCACACAAGCCGCCCCCTTACTTGTTCCTCAATCGCGGCTGTAGCAGTCCACTCTGCGTGCATACATGCCTCGCTGTGGCGTGAAGAGGACCAGAGGGCTTCACGGTGGGCATAACCATTAAGTTCCTACAACAGAGGTACCTGAACATAATAAGGAGAAGTGCAGACGGTGGAAACGCCTTCCTGGTACTCAGCAAAGGTTAGGGATGGATCAAAAGATGTGAATGAACAAAACCTTCTTCTTTGAAGAGGTTAAACCAATGCTTGTTCATACATTTCTGTTACAGCTCTAAAACTCACAAGGAAAATCTTGACTTGGCTATCACCTTTACTTTAGTTGGGCTTAAAATGTTTGAAATGCAGTTTAAGTCAGCCCATGTTTCTTGTGCTAACAGACTCTTAAGGGCAACCCGGAGAGTTTTGAAAAAATTAATCACAGCTTAAGCAGACTGTAAATGCAGATATAAATGTTAATATTTTGCTGTAGACGCATGTTACTACATTACAGCTGTTTATTGGCAAATAACTTACAAGTCATGCTGCTTGTTTTTATTAAGGACTTCTACTAAGTGAAAAATATATAAATAATAAAAAATGGAAAGACATTCAGTTGATAATTTAGCACAGGTGTTTCACATAAGTGCAGTCATAACTGCACATGAAGAGTATTTCTTTGAATTAGTAATTAGGTTAGAAATATTGTAGGATTTTATTGATTTCACAATAGAAAATAAAGTGGTGTAAACATTAAGACAATTTGCTTCAAAAATCTGCTGCTAAGATTGTGAGGTTCTGAGATCAATATGCAAAAAATGTTTGCACATCATTTGACAGCACGGTCCTATACGTCTTGTCTGTCAAGAGAATTTCTCATGCACAAGTGCATGGGGTCATGATTCATTAGTTATTCCTGCAAAGATTGTAATTTAAGAGAAAAAGCGTTTTTGAAATTCTTAGGTCTTACTAACTCAACCGAAATGTGCACCCATTTAAATAGGAATTGTGTAGTAATTAATATTAAAGCTTATTTTAATGGATGTCGGTTATATAACTACTGTTTTTATTTCTATGTCTTATCCATATTATAGAATGTCATATTAAATACCTTAAAAAAGCAGTACACATATGACTTATTCAGAAAAACAAGCCCCTTTATTACCTGCCCATAACCTGGCCCTTCTCTATTTGGACATTTTTACAGTGATGTTTCTTTAAAACACAAGAGAGTAGAGGAAACATGCAAACAAGTCTCTTTATGACATGAGAAGGAAGCGTGCCTAGCTTAGCAGAGAATGTATAATGCAGCTATTAAAGGCAACAGAGTGAATTATTTATAGTCACTTGCTATTTTGTTCAATGACAAGGTCGTTTTGGAAGTGTGGTATTAAACTTTTATATTTCTACATTTTCAGGATCAAGCAAAGCTCAAAGAATCGATTATCCTCTTTTCCATGAAAGAAATATTAGGGTCTTCTTAGTCCCAAAGCTTACACAACACAGCTATCTATTTAGCATTGGCCTGTGAATCATATTCACCCTCCTCTCATTGGCCCAGCACACGATGAACAGATTCCTAGACCAATCATGTTAAACGCAGAATTACTCCTTGGAGAATGAGTGTCCTGTACGAAATCTATACTCAGAATTGAACCACTGGTACAAACTACTCAGCACTTTCAAAAGGGAGGATAGTATAGGTTGACTGCTTATTTAATTAGCTGTACATTTATTCAGACTTCATGTATGTTGCACATTCAAAAAACTGATTACAGTATTTTTAACCTGGTTTTAGGTTGAACATGAAAACACAGAACAGAAAAAAAACACCAGCACCGTTCCAAAAAACAATCTGATAATCTATGCAGCATTCATCATTTGACCAATGATAAATGCAACCTTATTTTGTTTTAGTGGAACTGTGATCTTCTTGCTACATTAAATTTTATTTATTTATTTATTTATTTGTCTTACAGCAAAAATATTTTTTAAGTCGTTTGAGCTGTGCCATGAAATGCTTTGTGCTTTCTAATCAAAATGAAGAAGAACATTTAGAATTTACTGGTATTACTATTACTATTAATAATCTAATGTAATATAATATACTATATTTTCTACACCAACCATTTATTTGTCAAGTTTGTTTATGTAAATATGATTAAATAAAAAAGAGGATAGGGATGTGATCTAGAATTCAGATTTACCTGAGCACTTAAATCATTTCCAAAACTCCAAGGTTCCATGACCTTTCCCTGCTCTGCGATTCATGAGCTGCTTCTATTGATTTAAACAGGTGTAAGGGGTCTCCATCAGCACAGAAAATTTAATCTTGTCAGAAGGCTCCTAGATTATTGCAGAAGACACTGTGGGAGAAGCCCTTGGAACTCAGCAACCTGGTAAAAGCAGTGTTTGCCACACTTTTTTTTGCACTCTGCTGAATACGGTTTATAGCCTGAACACTAAGAAGTTCATTAGAAATGATAAAGCATTTCCCAGAACTGTCACCTCACAATCTCAAAAGATACACCCAGAAGTAGTACGTGACACTCGTTGACAGCAGAGTTTAGCCTGTCTTAATGCTATCTGAAACAGAAATGCGTTGTACATTTCTCCATTCTGTGACATGTCATATTCACCAGCTTATGTAATGCCTTTTCAGCTTAGGCAGATTGCTACTGGCCATACCCTTCCTTCTCATCTGCCTGGAGGAAATTAACACCCATATAAAAATGCACTTAAGAGGGATGCGGGTACCACAAGGGCCTACTGTATCTGAGCTCTACCCACTTTGGATGATGTTATCTTGGACCCCAGACATCTCACTTCCAGTCTTACCTCAGTTTCTCTGTAAGTGTCTGAGCTTATGAGCTCAGTGTCCTTTACAAAACACATGCTTCCTGAACTTCTAATTAGACCTCACCATAGGAATAAACTGCTTTCATGTCTATGACGTAGGATTCATTACATAATTTTTAACCTAAAGCCATCAGAAAATAATAAAAAAAGTGAAATCTGGACACAGTTTGACCACAATTGCTTCAGCAAAAAACATTGTGTTCTCCACTGACAGCAATAAACCAGAAGTGAAGAATTTTTAAAATCTGATACCTTGGTTAAAAAATATATACCTTTGCCTGAGCAACACATTAAATTTAGAACAGCGGGCGGGGACGTGAAAGTCTCCTCGTTCAAATCCCAATCTAGCCAGGTTCATCCTTGAGTAAGACACTGGAATGCTAGCTCCCTACATGGGCGCCCACTGCTCCCCTAAGGGGATGGGTTAAATGCAGCAAGGTAATTTCCCTCTAGGATTAATAAAGTATTATAAAATAATAAAAAAACTAAAATTTCTACAGGTGTCCAAGAATCTTCAGTGCACACACATGCTTTTGTGATAGCTGGTCATGATCTGCCTGACTGCCTTACTCTTCTGCTCTTGGACCAAATGGAATCCAGGATGGACTCACTAGACCTCTGTTTAAACACCAAAAGCAGACCTTAAAATGCATGGTCAGATGATTTAGTTTAAAATGTATAAAGTTGCAGAAAGGATACACTATACACACAGATAGCAATGTTATTTTCAATAAATATGAAAAAAGCCCTGATATGTGTTCAGATCTAGGAGGAAAATCATTTAATTCAGCAAATGTTTTTGCCCTGAACATTTAAACTTTTTTATGACTTCGGTAATGAGAGCACATAAATCATTTGTTCTTTGTCTGTGTGATGTTCCTGGGATAATTGATAACCCCTCACATGCTATCACTTCTGATTTTGAATCCCTTTAAAGCAATAGAAAGTCACTTTGGCTCAGAAGAAAACAATTTCAAGGTGACTGAGCAGTTGAGTAGTCACGGCAACAGGTGTGAATTGCACTGCTGTCATGACGATGGAAAAAGTATGTAACCATCCAAAGAGTAGGGTCATTTTCTTTCAAGAAGATCAATGGATTACTTTTACTTAAATGCTTTGCATTGTGCTAGATTGCCCAGTGTTTCTGTTTCAAGTAACCCACACTTGACTTGTTTCAGGGGTCCATCCTCGGTCATATATTTGCACTTTTTCCAGTGCCGTCGGGTGACCAAGTGATGACTAAGGCATGGCAAAGGCTATTTGGGTGGGGAACATACTTCAACCAATTATTTTGAAGACCTTTTGCCTTTTGGAGTGGCCAGTCAGATTTCTGAGGCGAGGGCCTGGTGCTACCCTGGCCAACTTTCTGACTTCACTACTGACTTTCACACAAAATACATGTCTTGTACAAGTCCTTAACTACACAGTTTTACCTCAGTACCAGAAATTAATCTTGACTGACCCTTGGAGCAATTTTCCTAAAAGAAACTTTACACGAAACAAGCAAGCACATAGATTCTCATCAGTCACTCACGCTTATCCTCAGTCTTACCAAGGAAGCTAATAAATACAAGACAAGCGTTGATGATAATCTGTATAAGTAAATGCTTTTCTCAGATTGTCTTCATCAATGCTACTAACAAGACTAGTTTTAAGAGTACAAAACAAGCATTTAAATATTTAAACGGTCTCCTTGTTTCCACAGGATTATAACATTTGTCATGTAGGATTATTTCATTTCAATGCAAAAAGAACAGAAGAAAAACATGAAGCAATACATGATGATGGTCATATGGACAGAACAGGAAGGTAAAACACAAAGGAAAATGACAATAGAGATGAGGATTAAGGAAAATTATTCTTAAGGAGGAAAAAAACCTATTGGGGTCCAATGCCGACTGGCTGCCCAGTCCTCTGGACATGTTAATAATATATATTTCATATAAAAAAAGAAACAAACATACAATAATGGATGTACAATATAGAATATGTACAGTATATTGTATACTGTACGTTATTATACATGTAAATCATACAAAACACATTTATAAAGAGTGTAACATTGATTTGTCTAGTGAAAATTTCAGCTATTTATCTTAAATGATCTCAAAACTTTTGTTGCAACTGAGCAAAGAATGGATTTAAAAAAATTTTGTTACGCATGCAGGTGAAGTGACAGTAGATTACAGTTCACTATATTAATGAGATTTTTGTCCTCTGGTGACAGAACGTATTGCTGAGAAATTGTGCTGATAGAAAGCACATTTGAACCGGTATCTCTGCACTGCAAACCATTCAAATTTTTCCATTTAGTTCATGATCAAACCTGTGCTGCACCGTACAGCAGCAGCTATTCAGAGCAATACTGCAGACTTATAAACCTTAATCTTCAAATCAGACTTGAAATAGTACCTTGCTGCTGTAGTCGACATCGGTATATTGCGCTCGTTCCTGGCATGTATATCATTTATTGTCCGTTGGGACCTTGTGTTGCACGGCGATAGCGGTCTAGTTTGAATTGAATCTGTCATAATAAATGCTTCATTCTAGTGAGTGGAAATATGTTTCCACACAGCATCTCTAATATCCATTTTCATCTGGGCCAAAAAACACAAACAAGTTGTAGAGCGAGTTTAGGTCTGTTACTCAAGATTTCAGATAAATAAACTGCCATTATATCATGTGGCCTTGTGATGCTTTCTTTTCATAGATTTTTTTTGAATAAAAAATCCAGTGTAGGAGGTGGCAATGTAAAAAAAAATGTGAGGTGGAAGAAGTTGCATACAAACTTTGTCATTGCACCCACAGTGACAAAACAAGACGTATCATCCATACATCCATCCATCTGTCCCTTTTCCAAACCACGTATCCTGTGTAGGATTGTACAGGGCCTGGAGCCTATCCCAGGGTGCTTAGGGCACTGGAGGGGGCATATCCTGGAAGGGGCATCAACCCACCACAGTCAGATGTATCAGTCAACCCTTTTTTTTTGACAAAGATGACCTTAAATGTTTAATTTTTCTTGACACTGGAGCTAGTGAGACAAGGATGATAAACTCAGACTGTTTTCTGGGTAATAGTTCTGTCTCTGCCCTTTACAAGGTAGGAGAGACCCTGCCATTAGCCACCAGAGAATTCCTTTATACTGCGTGACTCTGTGTAGGTGGGAAAAACCATGTCCCTTATGAACAATGTAGATATTGGTCTTGCAGCAAAGGACAAGCAAAAGTACAAAGGTCAAGCTAAAGCAACGGTTTGCCACCAAATCAGATGGAAAGCAGGTGTTCCTCCTGATGTCAGGAAGAGCAGCAATTCAGCTTCAGAGTTTAGCAGGAAATAGGAAATCTCTGACCCAGTCGATTCCCAGCTCACACTGTCTGGGTCTAAGTATGACCCGTATGACCATCTGGTGTAAAAAGTACGTGGACACGCAGCTGAGCAGATTGAACAGAGAGCTTCTGCAGCCGAGCTACCGCAGCTTGATTACTGAAATGAAGTTTGTCACCAACACGGAAAATTCCTCTGGGAAACACCCCAATGCATTTCAAACACTTTGCCTGTTAGTGGCAGTCTTTAAGCTGCCATAATTCCAGCCTGCACTGCGAACACAAACCGAAAGCGCATTAGGCTGAGCTTCGTCAAAGCTGCATCACGTCACTGATAGCCGCAGAATGAGTTGCAGTTCAGGGAAGCGTTGGCCATATTGCAGCCGTTGTCCATTAGGTTGCACAAGATACAAGGCAAAGCGCAGTGATTCAGTGCTGAATTTCTATAAAACTGTTCAAACATAAACCAGACACTAAAAGGAGAAAATAAGATGTATACTGCGTTCTGCTAAATACCCCCCTACACTACTGCAGGTAAGGAGAATCTGTCAGACATATACCCCTGTCTCTGCTGCTGTCTCTAAACGATGCAGCTGTTTCTCACCAGCCTTTGCTTGGCAAGTAGGAGAGTCCTCCAAAACCATCCATTATGTGTTGCGTCACACAATCTCACATGAAGCCAAACACAACCAGCTGGCCTGCTAACGGGAGGGGAGGGGTCATTGCCTTTCAAATGTGCAGAGCTCATGCTGGAACCTTACTCTGTACAAATCATGACACAGACCAGCCAATTAAACCACTTGACCTTCCCAGTTAAAGTAAGGCATGTAACAGGGAAAACGAGGAGGCGACACGTTAAGGAAGGACAGCGGACTTTGTGTGTCAGAGTCGTGCCGTTCTTCCACTACATGGGGGCAGCAAATTAGAAAACATCAGATCACATAAAGTGCCGGGAAGCCAGTCCATTACTGCACTGATAAACATCACAACGACACAATAATGAGAACAAATGATAGCAGGCTGCCACCATGATTTACACTGGCAGCGTTGCTCTCTCCATCTATCTAATGTACTCCTCAAAACACAGACTCTAATGTGGGACTTGTATTGCTGCATACTAGTTTTTTTTCAGTATGTTGGGTTAGCAAAAAATATACTGCTCCATCTAGCTGACAGATATCTGTATCACACACTTTCATTAACCAAAATGAGTAACACAGTATTTTTGACTTTTCATTATTTTTTTAAGATGCCCATCTAATTTGAACCGCAGAGTCTGAAATCCATTTTTATAGTTTGCGGAAATCTTGCTGCCTTGTACACTTACCAGAGGAAATAAATAGAACAAAAGGCAGGCCAAACAGAGAGGGAAATGCTTACTGCTGAAGTAGTTTTTATTGGGATTTTATGTGCAATATAAGGGTGTTCATGTGTTTTTTGACGCATTCAGAAATGCATTCAGAATATTGAATATAATGTACTTGTGGCGCCATAAGGTAGCATAGGGTTATGGGTATGAATACAGACTCAGCCCAGACCTTGAAGACAGGGTTCCGCTTATGTGGGTTTTTGTGTTGCTCCCAGTGCTGTGATTACATGCTGTTTACATTAACTAATCGCTCTCAACATGTCCTTGTATACAGTCAGATGTACTAATGTTACTTTCAGATAAACGTAGGGGTGGAAACCTCATTTCATTCTTGGGGGGACAATAAATAGCAATACTCCCCAAGAGCGATTCCATACTGGGGGGGGGGGCAACCCTTTGGAAGGGGGGGCATGTCCCTCCTGTCCCCCTGGGATTTACTCCTATGGATAGACTAGTGTCACATTCAGATGGATTCATGTTACATTCAGATGGACTGGAGTTACATTCAGATAGACAAGTGTTACATTCAGATGAGCTAATGTTACATTCAGATAGTGTTACAGTCAGATGGACTAATGTTACAGTCATATGGACTAATGTTACATTCAGATGGAATAATGTTACATTCAGATGGACTAATGTTACTTTCAGATAGTGTTACATTCAGATGGACTAATGTTACATTTGCAGGCCCTACTGCTTCATGCTTACTGCTTCCTAAGACATGCTCTGGATCACACCAGTCCTGTTTGGGTAAATAGTCACTGAGAATTGATGGGTAAAAGGAATTCTAGGTCATTTCGCTATCTATCTCCCTATCTGTGTGTAACTGATAATGTTACTGATAACAATTAATCATAAATAATGCTTAAAACGGAATGTGATTTTTGTAATCTTGTAAGGATCACACCTAAAAATTAGATATGCACGCATGGGTATTTCATGTGGGTAAAAACACGTACCTCTGATCATATTTTTAACAGGAAGATTATATAACAGGCATACAAAATTAGGTTTGGATAAAATTATCCTTCTAAGCAATATATAAAGTATTTTTTCATACAGATAAGAAACACAGCATGTTAACAAGCTCCCACTATCAAAGATGTAGTGCTGTATCATTACGAAGTGGACTAATCCATTTCAGTGTTTTTATGCCAAACACCCAGCAGGAATATTCATACCTGTGATAAATGTATTTTATGCTCCCATTTTTCACTTCCTGTTTGCCTCCGTGTGCTTTTAGTGGAACATTTTCCTTATAAGGCAGCCAGTGTTACACATTAGTAAAAACAGATAACTTTATGATAGCATTATGAATGCTATGATCTTTAGTGGTTGCCCTGGATTTCATATGATTAGTTTGTACGAGAAACTGATCATACCAGTACAAAAGCAGTCGTGAACCCCTTGCAATGTTTATTGAAGGATGGATACTATGTGGGTTAGAGCATTGTATTCTGTTCAATTAAAACAGCAAACTGTACCACAGCTCAAAGTGCGCCTGACTGTCTGTCTGTCTCTCATTTTGTGTGTGTGTATGTGTGCGTGTGAAAAAGAGCATGGGAGAATGAGGAGCACTCACACAGAAGTGGCACAAAGTGACTTATTAGCTGTTGCTTCTCTGTCAGAGATACCGTATATCGGTTTTACACGGTGTCAGCTGTCCTCCACCATGTCAAACACTCAACTGAAATATGTTAGCACTTCAACTGACGCTACTTGTGAATATTTTCAGAATAACAGGTCTACAGTATAACACCTGTGCAGTACACATGTTTAATATTCTTCAGTCTTCATAGTTGTCTTCTTCAGTTATATTGTTATTATTATTATTATTATTACAGGTGTAATAGCATTTCTATTTGCTTGACTAAATGATGTCTTGTAGATTTTTGCAAAATTGTATACATGTAGCAAATCTGTCACTATCTAGCAGCAGCCTGGTCAGGAACAAAAGAGAGGCAAGGTCTAAATGGGATAAGGGTATTTATTAGCATGAAACAAAGGTAAAATGAACTGAATAATGGGAACACAAATATGAGAATTACCATGACATTCAGAGCACGGGATCCACCAGACAGCTGTACAATAACCGGCCACAGACTGAGGGGAAACAAGGGCTTTATATAAGGGCACAAATAAGAACCAGGACAGGTGCAAACACTTATAAAATCAGAGAGAATAAGTCAGAAACAGACTGACGCTAAGCTAACATGATCACCAGACCAGACGGGACAGGATACATAGAGATACACAGAACTAAACAGGACAGGATACATAGAGATACACAGAACTAGACAGGACAGGACTGTCCCCGTGACAAAGTCTGCATGTTCAGTAATCTGCTAGGATTTGTACGCTCAGATTAAGTTTAATCACATCACTCACTACAAGGCCTCAGATAAGTGCAGTCTGAGAAAACGAGTGCTCAGTGTTGTCAACAGGCCACCCAGAGCATGTGGGCGTGGGCATGAACCTCAGCACAGCTGGCTGGACACAAAGCATGATAGCAACCCCTAATGCACCATTTCAATGTGCTGGTGAGCCATATTGTCTTCATTTTCTACATCAATGTAAGTCTGTATGTGTAACGTCTCAGTGTGACGTGTACTCATTTTACCTGCTTCCCGGGCGTCCCTCATAGATTAAATAGTTCCCTCTGCCCTGTGTCAATATGCCAGGTTAATGTGTGATTCCCCATGTCTTCCTGCACATGCGCTTGTTGAACTGACCGTGACCACTGACGATCTTATAAGGACTGCTAAATAAAGTGTAGCATTTCTGGTAGCAAAGTCTTTGGCGTCCTTCTTATATGTCCACACATTGATGGTGCCACAATATGAAGTTAACTTGAAAGTACTTTACAGTAACACATACAGTTGAATTAGGTGCTCTTAAATTGCAATACCAACAGTGTAGAGATACAGCATATTACCAGCAAACCAAGC
The DNA here is from genome assembly GCA_025773905.1 of Chitala chitala. Classification (NCBI taxonomy): domain Eukaryota; kingdom Metazoa; phylum Chordata; class Actinopteri; order Osteoglossiformes; family Notopteridae; genus Chitala; species Chitala chitala. Next base: position 9,699,178 of record JABJVR010000087.1, read on the forward strand.
TTTAAAAACATTTAAAGAACACATACAGTATGCCACCATATGTCAGTTTTACAGTAACAAACCGTTAATGTAAAATATGGTAAAAAGACTGGAAATACAGTAGGATGCTGGTGTCTATAGCTATCAGTGTCTTATTGTTAAATTACAGGAATTCGTTTTACAGTGTGGGAAAGCTGAATGGACAATTTAAGGTATGCAACAGGCAGGAGCTAAGGGGAGGGGGGCAGATGTGGTAGCACAGTGACCTAACATGGGTCAGACCCAAGGTGATAGCACCTGTGCTGAAATGTTCTGTGCCACTGTGTGTCCTTCTTGTATGGCAACAACGCAGCTGAGATGGCCCATTGCCGACTGAGCAGAACCATGCTGCAGACCAGGCCAGAGCCACTGGCCTGCTATCACCCAACACAACAAGCTGTGCTTTGGCCATCCGCATGCATGCAGACTCACCAGTGCAGCTGGGTCATTGGGCTGGCCATAATCAGTGCCTCACAGATGGACAAGTGTCTCCAGCACTGCTCTCGTCTACCATGAACATCTGCACACCAAACACAACTGCCCTGTTGCCTACCTATGTGCTTTTCACATTAGCATCATTAATCCACCACAGCTGAGCACTTTATCCCCCCGTTCTTTCTGTACAAACGCCTGTCTGTTGCAAAACATTCAACATCGTGTGCAGGTCATTCTAACCTTTATGTGTGTCTATGTTTTTGTGAAGGATTTACAAATTTAAGATGATGTTTTCTTAAGATACTGTTCTGTAATAAAAGGTATTTTACTAAACATTTCAGTTTTGTGGGCCATATGTACAAATGTGGTGCTGAAATTACCAAAGGCAACAGGTCAATGTCTAAAAGACTGAGCTAGGCTGGTTTTGAAGAGATTTGCAGGGAGTTGACTATTTTAGGGACAGAATATATTTTGTAAAAGATTTGAGCAGAAACCAGAATAAACAGCTCAGAATTTTGAATGATCCTTTGTCTATTTAGATGCAAAATCCTTGCATAAACATTTTTAGCCCCTTCAACGTCTCTTTACACTCATTTGTAAGGCGGGAATTGCACCCAGTTGACGTTTTAGCATTGCCTTTTTGCAATATCAAGTAAAGGATGTATCGGTTTAAAAAAAAAAAGGTTTCAAATCCCTTCTGGTAAAAAACTCCAGACAGTGGCCTCTTAATACAAAGCACAACAGTCATGTGCATCCCAGTTGAGAAGGCTCTGAACATCAGTACACAATATGGTTTATACACATCACTTCGCTAATTAACAGGTGGCAAGCTGAGCATTTTCAGAGCCAGGTTCCATTTTGGTTAGTCACAGATTAACATCAAAACAGAAAATGACATAATAGTTTTTCTTGATAAATGACTTCATCACACCTCAGAGATGAAATTAAATGAAAATCACCATTTCCCTTGGCCCTCAGGGGCCAGACTTAAAGAACATTTTACAACAGATTTTTTATATTACCCATGTTTACTGCAATTCATGAGGTTTTTCTGTTATCTGGAGATAACTTTTGAATACTTTATCCTTTTAAACACAGCATGTAACAAGGTTTGTGGCTATACAGGAGAACAGACTAATCATTTGAAAAGGCATGGTTACAGAATGAATGATGATTTTTGTACTGTGTTCCAACTGTCACATGGTAGCAACCTTGAGAAGATTCAAATTCACCTCAACTAGATCTGTAATATTAATGCTCAATCAATAATAGGCATAATTGTGTTTTTGCACATTAAATTCCTTTTTACAGAATTTATTATATTTACATTTTAGTCATTTAGCAGACGCCTTTGTCCAAAGCAACTTACAAGGATAAAGAGATTGTAACAAACGAACGAGCAGGCGTGAAACGATCCCAGGTCACCAACGTACAAGCCGAAAACTTAGCTGCTAAGCCACAGACCAAATTCAATCCAGTTTCTAAATTTTATGAGGCTGAAAAAAAGATTTTTTTAATGCAATATTTACTGTGTTTGGTTGTTATAGCAGACTAAAGCTGTTTGTTTAATTTCCTTTTGTAAATATATGTATGTGTATTCTTTCTTACATGTTTGACAGTTGATGTCAAGCCACATCCACAAAAAAAGACAGAATATTTAGAATGTAGGTGAACAAATTTCACGTCTGACCATGTTTTTCCAGTGCTTATATATGTGGCAAGAGGTCAGGAACAAAACAAAAAGGTATTGTTTTGTGGTTCAGATGAACTGTAGAGTCTGTGGAAATTTTTCAATCACTGAAAAGCCAATGCTTATTCCTGACTTTGTTTGGGATTGAACATCAGAATAAAAGTCATGGACACATCTCACATTTTCAGTTGATATCTGTTGTTGTTCCATTCACTGTTTAGTGCCTCCTACTGTTGTTAAAATTGGTTTTGAATATAATCAACCTACAGGAGAATTCCACTACTTTATATTATACTGTATATATGTGTATATACACTCACAACGCAAATCTTGATCAAACTTGAAAATGTCATGGCAATTCCATTGCAGGACTGGAAAAAGAACTGATTATTACTTAAAGTAATGGCTTTTGTCAAATGTTGCTTCTGATAAGGACCTCTGATTCTGTACCAGACACTGCATACAAGTTACTGTGTTATAGCATATTACACCGACATGGCAAATTCGTTATTATTTTTATAAATTATCACATTTCAAAGACAGCTACAAATATCTGTGTCTGGCCTCAGGTTTTTCAGTCCTGTATGCTAATACCTTTTGAATTCCTAAAAAAAAATAATAATAATTAAATAAAACCTTAATACAAGGCTGACAAAGTTGAAGCTCAGAAATTATGGGGAACAGATGGAGCGGACAAAACTGTGTTGGTTTATGAATAAATGTGGTTGTTGAGTTTTCAAGTGATTCGATTCTGGCTTCATGTCAGAATATTCTCATTACGCTAATTAAAACTGAAGCGTCAGTTTTGTGGCGGCTGATTACTTGTGCCAACTACAGTCTTATTATAGCAGGCTGTTGTGATGCAGCTCCAGCGTGGCTTCAGCGCCTTCCCTGAACAGACGCCGTGCGGGTCCTTTGTCGCGCTTTCACATGCCTGCCTGTCGAGGGCGTAGAGTCTTACCACTCCGTCACCTTTTGCAAACAGCTTATATGTTGCAAAAAGTGGCAAATTAGTGGCAATTTTTTGCTCTACATTGCTGTCTGACACAAGTGGCTCCACTACTGCTTGGGCAACTGGCAAACAACAGCCCTACTTACCTGTCAAATCACATAGGCAACTTTCTTCAAGACTAGGCAAGTCAACCTAACATCATTCATGTTTTTGTGTCCATTTGCTACTTTCTAAATGGAAGTGCCAGCTGAGTCATTTGAAAGTGGGCATTTATATCTGACAATGCCTCTTGTGACAGAAATCAAGCTTTTGTACACTGCTATGCTGAAATGTACCTTTTCCACCAAACACACGACATGTCCATGAAACTGTCCATAAAAGATCGTCATGTCAGGTTTCAGCCAGCAGGTGTCAGCCTAGTGGGAGACTCAGGAAGCGATGTCATTATCTTGACGTATGAATTTGACAAATGTTTTTCGGGCAATGTGTGATTGTGCCTTTAGGACACACCTAGTATAACGGCGAAGAAAATAGTGGTTATAAAACAAACGGGAATGCTAACTTATAATGGATACTAACATTGTGCAGTATACAGACACACAAACTTTTTCAAAAAGAGAGGGGCATCAGAGGTTAGAGGTCAAAGGATTTCCAATGTCCTTGCTTGTAAATGTGTCATTATATAACTTAACACCCCTTTTATATTATTTTTCCACCCTTTCTGGGCAAAGCTAAGTGTATTACCAATATTTGCGGTCTTGAAAAATGAATGCAATATTTATCATTCTTAAGAATTTGATGCATAATTAGTCAATATGTTAGTCAATTAGTCAATAATTAGTCAGCTCAGTCAATATGCTGCATGGCGTAAAATTAGAACACTACGTCCATAACGAAGTAATCCTTGCTTATGCATCATATCTTTGTTACAGGATTTCTTCAAAGTTTTTATTGGAGGTTTTGTTGTATACTATAATGAATAAAGTCCACTGTGAACTATTATTTGGCAGCGTTTCATTGATCGTCGCCTTATTTTAAACCACTACTGAAATTGCTAACATCACTACGTTGCACCGCTTTCCGCAAAACAGCTCGGAAAAGTTGAAGCGTTTTGCGGCCGTCTCAGCTCACATTTCCGGACACGGTACCACATGAGAGCCGTCTGGAGATTGTAAGAAGATGGCACTACAAGATGAACCAATTCTCATGGAGGGGACAGATAAAAGTCTACACGTACACCGCATAACAGGAACAACGATGAATTTCAATTAGGGAGCGTCACTTCTTCGATTTTTCTCAGCACCCGAAGCGAAGGGAAGAGAATGTCAAACAGTTGAATGATGTGTTTCAGAAAGGCAGTGTGAATGCGGGTGTAGAGATAGCCGGACTGTCATAAATTAGAGTATGATCTAATTACCACCAGTTAATGTATTCCGGTGTATTTAACCTATTATCTTACTCTATCAGAAACAATTGTTTAAGTAATAGAAGTACATGTATGAAATAATCTGGTAAGGCGCAACGATTGAAATACTTCTGTTAGACACTTTGTATGAACAAATGGAAAGGGGAAAAAAACTAAAAGGACAGATGTAATTTAAATAGGATTTTTTGAAACATTTCTCTTTTCTTCCAGCACATATCTGTGTAAATTGTTTTTGCTTGGGAAAAAATAAAACGTCGTTTTTGTAACGATGCAAGAAAGAGATCCATTACCCTGTTAAAGCAATAGTCTTTAGTGGCTGACAAAAACATGCTTTTCATCAGCTGAACCCACTTATGGCAGTTCTGCTAAAAAACATACTTTTTTCACATTAGATGCAGTGTTGAAACCCAGGCTATTATGGTCTCACAAATCTCACTATCTCACAAAGTGCATATAATTCCACAAATTTCCACCTTGTGTTTGTTGTGGTTTTTAAATGAGTATGTGTGCTGTGCCTTTCAAAGAGGGGCATATTTTGTTTATGCCCCAGCATGAAGTTGATGGTATCAGAGTTCAGACTGTTTCCCCTAATAGCACTGTGTTGATGCCACTTTTCCTTTGGAAAAAAGGCAGTGGCATGAAATTAGTGGCTTCAATCTTATTGTCCTATTTAAAATACACCTTTAAAAAGCTTCCTTTCATTAATCAACACCAATAATATTGGTTGGTCTGAGAATTCTTATTTTCAGTGTAAAAAAAAAAATAAAACTGCCTTGTCAAAAGTGTTAAGGGACAGCCAGTAATGACAATCTATATCATTTTCTCTTCCATTGAGGGAAAAAAAATTAATGGGTTTCTGCGTGTTTGTGTCACGTATGTGGAAAAACAGATTTGCTTTTTCAAAAGGCCAACAAACTCTGCCACCCAGAATGAGGCCGTTAAAGGTGTGGATTATATCTGTGGAGTCTCATGAGCGGGGAACATGAGCGTTGGCACGATGCGTTGGTACCTACCCACGGGCCACAGATGGACTCCTTGTAGTCCATTATCTTCATGACTGATTAGAAAGTTCATGTAGGGTTAGTTGTGTGGTTCCTGGCCACAGGGTCTTTTAGGGACACAGTGGCCCTCACTCTCCACCCCGGTCGCTGTTGAAACCATAGAAGGCCAGTAAGTCAAAGCCCCAACCACATAGAAGAGGGAATGCAGGGGATCAATAGAGAGGGTTGATGTAAAATGGATATGGTATGGAGTATTAAAAATGTATGAGCAGAAAAGTTAACAGTTGGGAGAAAGTAATCACTGCCGCTGGCTTTTGAGATGGCAAATATACACATCTAAGGTGCATTTTCCCAGCTTTTCATTTCCAGTACCTCCTGAGAGTCTGATCAACACATGATACTACCAATGAATATTTAATGTGTTATAATTACCTCGCAAAATAAAGTATGCAGAATTTAATTTGGTCACTGTTACTTTCTTTATCTTTAACACCCTAGAAGAAATTATGTACAACAAATTGCCTTCTTACACGATCCTTTAAACTGTTGCGATTACATTTGCTTTCAATAGTTTACGCATCAAAAAAACATTACATTTTTTTTTTGTTTTTTGCAAATAGCAGAATGAATGCAAATTGTGACCTTACGTACATCAAAAAGGTCTTTGCTAAAGAAACAAAATTCACTGCAAAGACGATAAGCGAAGCAGCGTACATGTTGAAAGCAGATGTGAAAGTATTGACACAAATTCTCATAATAAATGTATGTATGTTCTGTTCTATATGCCACATCCTTTCAAATTTTCATATTTCACAGCCACACAGAATATGGCCTTCAGTGGGAGTGCTTTTCTGATTCTAGTGATCCTGCATGGTAGCACAACCCAACCCATGTCTTGAAAGGATACATTTATATAGTGAATGGTGCTCAATAAGACTGGAATATAATTTATTTTTAATGACATCTGACTTGATACAAGACTGATATTTTAAAAGTTTTGCCCATATTTTGCAATGCAAGTGACTAGGTTAAGCATTGAAACAGGAAATAAAACTGTTGTAAAAGGGACATAACTGGGTTTGTGAATAAACTGAACATAGTATTATGGTTATAATACCAATATACCAGATTTTCTGGACATTACACTCCTTAACAGGTAGTTGGGAGTATGAACAAGTGTCATGCCGGAAATGTGTGTGCCTGGGTTTCCTCTGGCTGTTTCAGTTTGTTCTCACAATCCAAAAACATGCAGGTCAGGTGGATTGGAAAACCAAATTTTCTGTGTGTGTGTGTTTTACAGTGGGTTGGTGCCCTGTCCAAGGTACTCCCTGCCTTGTGTCTTAGGCTGCCTGCAATATATGTTCCAGGAAACCCACAGCCTTGCAGAGAACCAGCGGCTGGAGGACTACTGGATTAACTAATGCCTACCTTTATATCATTACTGCTGAACTGCATAACTTGATAAAGTGTACATTCTTTTCACTACTTTTAAAAGTTACGTAGCTTTAAAACTGCTCAGTAACAGTAATGCAAATTATGCTCTCAGCATCTACTTCTCCTTTGCAAATTTACTGAACTTTTTCAACTTTCATTGAATAAAACCATATATTATCATTTCTCATACTGACTGTTGACTGTACAAAACAAAGTAAAAAAAAAAACATGTTTAAAGATGTGACATGACCTGCTATTGTGTTACAAGCCTATCTTTATGAAAAACTCAGCTAAAACCTTTTACACTTTCAGAGGCGATTTCCTCTGTTCCGTGTTATTGTGAGCGCGATCACACAGGGTGAGTGGTCTTCCTTTGTCAGTCACTTTAAAAAATGGTACTTGTTCAAATCTAACATGCTGACAGACTCACACTGTAAAGACATTTCACTGGTATCTATTACAATACAAAAATACATGTCATTTGTAGTTTTTTTTCCCCTTCAAAATACACCAATAATTCTCTTCAGCCTGAAATATTTTTTTTTTCCAAAATTTTGCAATGAGTTGGAAATTTGAACAAAATAACCCCCTGTGTCTTCTGTAATGAAAAATATACACTCACTGGCCACTTTATTAGGTACACCTTGCTAATACCGGGTTGGACCCCCTTTTGCCTTCAGAACTGC
>JABJVR010000087.1:9712944-9723129 GCA_025773905.1 Chitala chitala
TCTTCACCACATCTAGATGCCTAAATGCATTGAGTTGCTGCCATGTGATTGGCTGATTAGCAATTTGTGTTACCAAGATATTGAACGGGTGTACCTAATAAAGTGGCCGGTGAGTGTATACCTGCGCATTGTCAACTCAAAATCATCCTTGTGAATAAACATTACAGTCTCAATGAATGGCAGTTTACAAACATCTGCTTCTATCCATTACATGAATCGTTCCTTTTTACTGCACGTAACGAATAAACCTCTTTGAGTGAAGGGTTTGTGCTTTTAATCAACGCAGTCGTACACCTAACCGAACAGCTACAAAATTAATGTTTTACTAAAGCACCAGCCCCAAAGGATGCCCAGATTACTTCTAATAGGTATTTCCCTCGAAAAGAAGGGGTTTACTTCCAGCGCCAGAAAAGTCATGTAAGTACCGCTCCAACTCTGTACCCGTCTCATTCCTGTTCAAGCCAGTGAATGCGGAGTTGAGTCTGTAAGTTCCAACTTTCGTCTATTTGTTAACCTGCACGACATCATTACATGATGAATGGGTTGATTATATGACTTCAGAAAGTGTCTGCTGGTTTTGTGTTTGAGCTTGGGTATCAAATGTTACCAAGTCAATTAATCTAAATATTAAATCACCACATAGTAACATGATCATGTCTGCCAGGAAATCACAAAAAAATGGATAGATGTTCTAGCAAAGGCCCCTTCTGCACATTTAAAAACCTGACATTGTGCAGAATCTGCACTTTCTTTTCCTGAATAATTGGTCAATTTGGCTATTCCCAACACGGATAGGGAATGATAAATATGTTTTTCTCCAAGAGGAACGCATTAGAACGCACCGTGTAGATCCTAACAGGTAAAAATATGTTTTGCAGGAAAAATATGGTTCCGTGACTGTTCATGCTCTCTCCAAGTAAATGCTATCTACCTGTATTAGAGTTTAAATGACCAAAAGCAGAGCCAAAAACCCTTGGAAGGCAGTCAAAATGAGAAGATTACCATCAATACCCACAGTATATTACAAAGCAACAGCTAAAGGACTAAATATACACCGATAATTTACTTTATAGGTTTCAATTTACAGCATCAGCATCATGATGAGTTAACCCATAGTGGCACCAGATGGAACATTTTTTTAAAGCCAAGTAATAGGATTTAGCTGAACAACACTATACTTATGGTACATACAGATATCACTGGTAAGGTTTGGGAACCCAATGGCCAGAAAAGGGGGCGGCACGGTGGCACGGTGGTTAGCACTGTCGCCTTGCACCTCGTGAACTGAGGCTTGATTCCCGCCGTGTGTGTGTGTGTGTGTGTGTGTGTGGAGTTTGCATGTTCTCCCTGTGCTTGGTGGGTTTTTTCTGGGTTCTCTGGTTTCCTCCCACAGTCCAAAGACATGCGGGTTAGATTGATTGGTGTCTCCAAATTACCCATTTTGTGTGTGTGTGAGAGAGAGTGAGTGTGCCATGTGGTGGGTTGGTGTCCCCTGCCATTTGCCGTGTGTTCTGGGATGGGCTCCAGGCTTCCTGTGACCCTTACCAGGAATAAGTGTATGGAAAATGATGACTGTCCAGAAAAGGCACTGAACAAAGTACTGCTGCTCTCAATCAAGCTGAAATATTCAACCTTCTATAAGAATTCATCTATTAGAAATGAAACCCTCTGCTGTTGAAATGCAACACCAAATGTTGTATTAGGGAAAACCTATTTGAGTCTGGAGTAAACCCACACATGCTTTAGGGGGACACAAAGTCCATGAGCACATTTCCAAGAGCTGGAGTCAACTCACAACACTGAAGGTGTGAGCTTACAGCATATCCCACCATATCACTCGCCACATCACTGCTGTATGCAGCTTTCCTAAGGAAGCCCGGTTCAAACAGTTCAAAACTATCTGAGCAAGTAACATTATAACATGTTGTACTTTCAGTATTTAAACGTTAGCTTACACCGCTAGCTATACAGTTAAAGTTTTACAAAAAGAATATCTTCTTAAGGGTTTTCAGGATTTTGACAAAAAAGGAAAAAGCTGCAACATCATGCTCAAATTTTGACTATTCTGTTTTTGACTAAACTGTGCTTCAATGTGGTGTTTAAAATGGAAAAGAAATATTTGCTGTAATGGAAAGAGATCTATAGGTTATTCCATTCTTAACTATACACATTAACACATTATAGAACTTCAATGGATAGTTTAAAAATAGATAAATGAACGAATAGCCAAAAAATATTTGTTCAGGACTTCATGCACATTTAATAACTTGCCTAAGGCAGACTTGTCTTTGTGGATTTTTGTTTTAGAGATAATATCAGGTTTCGTTCAGTGTGCTTAGACGTGTTTATTTATTCCAGACAGAGTGCTGTGTAGCTGAGTAGACCAGACAGGTTGGTAGGTCTTGTCATTTAAATTTGTAAGTTTTGAGTTGATGCTTTCTACACACACAATAAAATAAGGTTTTAGCTGTTCTGCAAAAAATAGCCCACTTCTGATTATGGGGCTTGTAAAAGCTAATGTTTCTGAGTTTGTGTAAATGCTACACAACACCCTTTATCATGGAAAAACACCTTGTTTAAGGTGAAATCTATCAATTTTGTTGTATAACTGCAAATTAACTGCAAGTATTAACATGTGTTTTCTCTTAAGCAGGGATTTAGGGATTGTAAACTAATGAGGAATCATATTGCATATTATTTACTGACTGTTACACTTATTTATTTTACCAAGTCTTACAACAAATACACAACTAAAAACATGTATACATAAAATACAATATTAGGTCTTTGTAGCATATAATATTAACAAGTTAGAATATAGAAACGTATATTTGTTATATTTCTATTAATGCTAATGATAGCGTAAGCAACTGGAGGACCATAAAAATGCAATAAAAAATTGATAGAATTATTACTATGGGAATACAAGTCTTTGAATAAGACAGCCATGTTAATTAAAAGCAAAAGCATCAATGGATAAATGAGAACCAAAGTCGAGTTAAAAAAATTATGCAGACCTTATATCACATCATACAAGAATGAAATATATATATGTGTGTGTGTGTGTGTGTGTGTGTGTGTGTGTGTGCTGTAGACCTAGCAAAGTATACCATATATGTATGCAGACATAATGCAATATTTATATTTACATGTAATGTGTTTCAAACGCTATTAAAGAGAACTGTATTAAAGGATGTGATTATAGTTCAGCAGAATTATGAGAAGATTCTAAATATGTCATTTCTGGCGCTAGCTGTCAAATATACAAGCCAGTCCAAGAATCAAAGTGACAGGCAGACCCTTTTTTCCATAAACTGATTTCCTTAATCGCGCATTTTCGTATGCATTCTATTTTCTACACCAAAGAATTTTATCCACGTGTTAAAAACCTGAATACTAACAAAAAATAAATGCTGCTAATGAAACAGTAATAAACATAAATAAACAACAAAACGTGACGATATCCACAGTCACAAAAATAACAATAAAATTCTGATGACAAATTAAAGATTTGTTCACAATAAAATTAATAAGTTAAAAAAAATGCTAAACAACTCTGCTGCTTAATAAAAAGGTTTGGCGTCATCTGTTCACCTGCAGCAATAACACAAATCTGTAGACCAGTCAGGACTGAGGAAACACCAGGTAAACATCTCCCATCTGTCGGTCTGCCCAGCCTCCTAATCTGTTCCAGCCATCTAATAGCTAATACACTGGACCGCTAATGGTTCCGCTAATGTTGATCCACAGTTAAACCAGCCCTGCTGCCTGGCGTTTGGCGAATGCAAAGGAAAACACATTAGTATGCACACATACACTGCTGTTCGCCATTCATGCTGACCTGTATAGCTTTTGCACATAGCGCACCAAAACGTAAGCGCAAATTCAATGGCTGACACCCCCGACGAGCTCTGATGTTAAAGCCGAAAAAAACACAAACCTCAGCAGAAACACGTGCGTGTGCAAGACAGACATGCAGTGGGATATATTAATTGACCTAACACTGATTCAATGGCCGATATAAAGTTCTAACAAAGGTAAGACTCCAAAGACAGTAGACTCGCGGGATGACAGGAGAGTGGCTTTGAGGGAAGGGGGAGAGAGGGGGGTTTAATACAAGAACAAGAGATTTGCCTTCACATTGTTTGCACTGCTGTTGTAAAGCTTCACAGGTGAATCCTGAGGTGTTAGTTTGCTGCGATAATTCAATATTGTTTTGTTATCACAAGACAAGGTGTAGCAGAAGTAGCAGCAGCACGCAGTCATGCCCCTGTCGAGGTTGTGCAGCGTTTTGGGACTTCGTCAACCTAATTCAAAAGAGGGGAGGAGGGAGAGACAAAAGGAAAAGACGGGAGTTGTTTTTTGACTACAATTTGATCCCTGAGGCAAGAGCTTATTAGGGAGTAGCCTGTTCCTTTCTCTTTTTTGTTTCATAACCTGAAAGTTGATGGGAAGGGCGCAGGGACAAAGGCGAAGTTACCTCTCCGATATATCAGAGTGCAGCTATTACACGGCACTCACTGCAGCTGCCGTTTAACAAGGTCCCCAGGGAGCACAAAAGCAGTCATTTACAATTCTTTGAAGAAAAAATTTTTGTTATTTCTGTCGATGATTGAAATGTATTGAGCCAGGTGGACCTGTATGGGGCCAACACTGATCAAAAGGCGCACCAGTACGGTGGTCATTGTGTTGCATTTGCATTTTGAATTAAGCAAATCACACACTACATGTGTTAATAAACTGCAAACCGAATACCTGTGCAGTTTGTAAAACACAATTTCGCCTTGAATATATTTTCTTGGTTGCCTGTATTTTTAGTGAAAAAATGCTCATTCTTCTATTGTTGAACAATTCCTGACTTACAAACATGATTAGTTATTTTTTTTCTTAACTATACCTTTTTATCCTGTTCAAAAAAAGTAAAATTAGACAGAATTTGAAATAATGTCCCATTAAAATTTTTGAATGCATTTGCATAGGATTATTGAACAATATCAACATTAAACCTAAATCTCGACCACAGACTGACATTCCAGCTGTCATGGGACTATCAAGAAAACACTTAAGAAATGTATACATATATGGTATGTCATCTTCACGTTTGTAACCTGGGCTAATTTTTTCCCTTTAAGTCTGTAATCCTCCAAATATTTTGAAATATTGTTCCTTAACAAATATCGAAATATGCCTTTGTACATCTTATAAAAGACACTATGGTATATCCCTGGACATGTCTGGTGAGTCTTCTGTTTGTATGGCCATGTTGAAAAACTGTAAGGCTATTTTGGAGGAGGAGACAGCCCATTGGACAGCAGAACTGCCAGTCATGGAGCGCTGAACCAATGAAAAACCCAAAAAGCAATAGGAAGTCAGCAGGGCAGAAGAAGATAGCCACTTCCTGGATGAATTTGGGGTTGCTGGAGAGTTGTAAAGAGAGAAAGAGTGTTGGTTGCTGTTAATACTTGGTTTGAAATTAGAGTTTGGTTTGGTTTGGTTTGGTTTGGTTGGGTTGGGTTGAGTTGAGTTGAGTTGAGTTGAAGTTTGTCAATTTGGATATTTTGGTATTTCGTTTTGTGTGTTTTGTTCTTTGACATTTTGGTTGTTTTGGGAGTTTGGAGTATTTTTGAGTTTGTGTGTTCAGTTTGTTGCATATGTGTTCATGGGAGTGTTTTGCTGTAAGTTCATGGTCTGGCAAGTCTTCTGGGAAATTGGGACAGATATACGGGCCCTTCACATTTTGCACCACACGTAGTTGTTTATTTGTAAACAAGGTTTATGAGCAAATGCCACTTTTGTATGTTTTGGTTTTCACAGTCTGGGTAGTGTAGTTAGGTGTAGTGTTTGTTTGGGTATTTGTCATTTAGTTACGTCTCATGCTTTATTTCTAGATTGTTTTGTTATATTATTTTCTTTGGCATTGCTCCCGTCCCTGTTCCCTTAGTCAGTGTTAGCTCTTTGTAAAAGTTTATGTATATATACTGTATCATAAAATCAGTTTTGTAAATAGCACCTATTGGTTGGGATATTCACTTATAAATATCACAAAACTATCATTAGTCTTGGACTGGTTACTTCTCCCCTGCAAATGGATTTGTCTCCCCGTTATACATTATTTGTTACAAAATACCAGCACATAACACACTACAAAATGTATGACCTGTTGTCATAGCATAGTCCTGCAGGCAGTACTGTTATTCAGTTCCGGTTATCTTATTAACTTTGCTTGTTTCCTATTAGCATCAGTTTGGGTATATATATATCACTGTTGGTTTTCTACGTTTGTTGTTTGGTCAAAGTTTCCCTTCTGGTATTAACTGATTGTATGCCTTTTTCATGGCCAGAGAGGCTAAGTTCCTGGTGCAAACCCAAACGCAGGCACAACAGACCAGGCTGTGTTTTTCAAAGGTTTGCTTAAACACCACTGAGCCCTGGCAGGAGAATTCACAGTGACACAAGGGATCTTGAAGCTAGGTAACAAAAGTGTTTTCCAATTATCTCACAACTAGAAGAGAACCAGGCTTGGTAAATCAGAGCCAAGGACAAGGAGCACTGCATCCAACCAGATGATGAGTATGGGCAGAGGCACCTCCCATGGATTGAGGACACAGGCACTTCCTTAGGTACTAGGCTTGACAAGAGAACTGGGTGCATGTGAGTGGGAACAGTAAGAGACCAGGGAAGGGAAACATCATGGGACAGGGACTAAACTGGGAAAACCAGGGTCAGGCAGCAGAGGCGTGGGATTGGACCATGACAACCTTGTGTTTAAGACTCACTTAAAGAGTTTAAACTAATTGCAGTGCTCCATATCTGGCTACAGGATGTAAACCTCTGCATTCTGTCATAATCAAATTCTATCTAGTCACTAGTTTTATAAAAGATCTTGCAGCTAACAGCTACAGTCAGTCGTTTTTGGAGTTCACACACAGTTTGTGATCATTGACTGAGGAAAATTCAGTAGCAATGCCAACAATATGTCTGTATAAGCTAACCCAATTACATAAACCATTAAACTGATATATCATCTATAATGCAACATATATCATTCCATTCAAATAAAAAACATCTGTTAAACTCGATGTACAAAAACAGAAAATGCCACAAATTGTGTTGAGTAGCATTTAGAGAAGGTGACAAGGTAGAAGGTAATTTTTTTTTGTGAAACCTCTAAAATATTTTTTTAATGACTTTAGTTGTATAGCCGAGGCAAGAAAATTATATGAACTAACTGAGTAAAAGGAAAAGTAAAAGTCTTAGAACAGCTGGTTTTCAAAGCCTTTTTTGTATGTATTTTTTTCACATTGTTTTGGAGAGCCAGGCTCGAAGCTGGGAACACAGTTTTACATTGATTTTTGTCCCTTCTACTGAAAATCTATGCTTTCAAAGACAGAGCTCTGTTGCAAGTGGAAACTTGCACAGCATTTTTAACAGGCAGAATGGAATAAGTAGGTGTAGAATATTACAACACAACACTTAAACCTTCTTTCTATCAACAGCCATGCTTTAGTCTTTTAGCTGGATAATCACAAGGGCTTCCCAATAAGCATGAAGTAATGCGCTATTACCGATGTTCGCAGTTCTGTGGATATCATAGGCAAATGGAGAGATGCAAAGCAATATTCACAGGCTGTGCTATAGCAGCACTGTCCTGTAAGGGCTTCATCTTTTGACTGTATTTAAATGTAATATATAAAACTTGCCAAGATGACACAAGTGCATACTGGGATGATTCAGGTTTCAGGATGTACCAAATAATCAAACAAACATTTTGAAACAAAGGTATTTTATGAGTGTGTTTCTACATTTTCTTCAGCATTTTCTCCTTAGGCTAACTTCACCTTGTGTTCCCCTGGTGTCAAAAGTGTACTAGGAATGGATGCTGCATGGGTACTTTGCATTTCATTTTGTCAGGTTTACACCGTGCTGACAGAAATGTAAATATCATGTTCAAGCAGAGTATTAAAGAATTCTTCCAATGCAATCCAAGTCCTTCACGCTACGACACCGGTTTAAGTCTGCGCTTGCACTTTAGGGGTGTATTAATCAGTCCTGTCCACTATAATAATGTAATAATATGGCTTTTCCCGCAGTCAGAAGTACTGTCTGACATACTTTGCACAGGCCCGTGGGCTGCTGGTGCTCGGGGTCTGCTGTGCGCTTCTTATGAAGTCATTTCCTTGTCTATCAATCAAGGCTAAATATGACATAATGAATGACAAAGGCCATACCATTCTGATGCTGAGAGCCCATTTCAGGTTCACTGCCTCATTACATAATTGATTTCATTTAATGTGCAGCGAAGACGAATTTCAGCACAGGTTTAATGTCATGAAGAATCTCAAAGAAATACATTACCTCAAACAAGGCTAATTTTTTTTTGACAGATAAAACACATGTATAAACAATACATTTACCACTTTACCCTGGTTTGGTAATTCCTACTGACAGCTATAGATGAAAAAGTAGAAAAATATACCAATATCATTTTAAAAAAACCATTTTATGCTGTTTTCATGATGCAACAATTCTCGGTGCTTCAGACGGCGAGAGCTTCTGTGTTGTGTGTTCAAGAGTTAAAGTGGTTTATCTGAACTTCTTTGTAACGTTCTAAAAGAAACAGGAAAAAAGAGCATTATTACTGCAGTACACTTATAATGTGATATCTTTATTGCAGTGAGGGAAGAAAGCTTCTTGACTACCATGTTATGTGAGTCTATTCTTTTGATGTCTGCGGCATCACTGCAGCTGATACTCAGCATCAGCTGCTTGTGAAAGAACGTGTCTCGAAACACAAACGTAACGGAATCAATCAACTGAGCCGTGCTCCAGATTGACTTCAGACCGGGGACATCCCTCGCTGGTCCTCAAAGCAGACAGTCGGTGAGCCGCTTTTCTGAAACAAAACCGAATGTGGGAAAGACAACGTGTGGTACATGGAAATAAATTCTTGTGATTTATGTGATTTTTTGGAATTGGTGTAAAGCAGGGGAAAGGAGAGGCTGTCTATCATATAGTTTTTTTGTCATTTCCTAACATATATTTTAAAGGTATCCTGTTGTCATGTTAAAATCAAATTCAATGTTATACATAAACACGTGCACATAATGTGTATACACACATTTATGTATATGTATGCATGTGTATGCCATCATTCATTCAATATGTAACAAGGTTGGTGTTGTATCTATAAGAACAGAAATGCTTCATTATAGACAGGGCAGCACCTCACCATATCTGCTGCTGCATTTCCGTTTTTGATTCACAGATGAAGCATTTATACTGGCATCGTGACCATTTGGCACCTCTCACTCAGTACAAGCATAGATGCTTTACTACAGACAGAAACCATGAGTCCTTTGCATATAAAATGTTGCAAAAAACACACAGGCCAACTATTTGGCAAAAGGCACTTACACATGGCACTGACTGGCAATTAGAGGTGTATCACCAAACCTTCCGTACCCTGTAAACAGCTGCCAGGAATCCATCTGATGGAGCTATTTCACTTCCTGGTCAAATATTAGAAGGTGAT
Source organism: Chitala chitala (assembly GCA_025773905.1). Classification (NCBI taxonomy): domain Eukaryota; kingdom Metazoa; phylum Chordata; class Actinopteri; order Osteoglossiformes; family Notopteridae; genus Chitala; species Chitala chitala. The sequence goes on from JABJVR010000087.1 coordinate 9,722,477, forward strand.
GTCACCATCTCTGCAGACTCATGCATCTTTGCTTAGCTTTGTTGTACTTTCTTCCTACAACAATTCAGCCAGCCAGTGGGCATTGATTTGCAACTTGGATAAGTGACTCCAGTATAACAGGTGCGGTTCCAACTGAAGACCAGTGCTCTGCTGTTTGGCAGGCGGCACAGTTAAGTTCGAAACTGGAATAGGGTGGGCTCCTATAGCTTAAGGAAGTATTTCCTGATGCCAACCAGTAACATCTCTGACTTGAATTTATCGACGCAGGCAAAAATCTGTGTTTACTTCCATATTCAAAAAGTAAGAAAAAGGCCTTTGTTTGATGAATGGAATCAGAGTTATAGGAAAACCTTGGCAAAGAAGACCATGTCAATGTTTATCTTTTGATGAAAATTGCTGATAGCTCCCAAATGCACCACATTCTGACAAACACACACACACACATTTAGCAGAAACTTCTCATAAGGAACTTCTGCTGTCTGTCTCCTATCCCAGTCATTGTAGCTTGCCATCTCAACTAGCCGATTACCTTTAACTAGCCTGCAATAATTTTATTTTCAGATATTACAATTCATGCCAGCACCTATAGCCTGGAGAACACCAGACCTTTTCAAACGCTGATATATAACCAAGCAATTGTATTCGAATGGAAT